>MKEJ01032636.1:0-10377 GCA_001753735.1 Embelia ribes
GACCCGGTTGGATTCAATATTATTTAATTAAAATAATAATTATACTTTTATTTTTATATAAATTTATTTTAATGAACCTTTGCAACCGTTTCTAAAATGGTTAACCATTGGAATTGGTACAATGGTTTGGTCCAACGGTTAACTATTTGTTCCCGCTAAAACCCAAAACTTCGCCAACCTTTCAGAAGAATCCCCAAACTCCAAAATAGTACAATTCGTACCCTTTTGCACATAAATGGCTGCCACTTTTGATAAACAAATAGGCACTTCTAAGCCTATAAATAAGTGCTTGTTTTCAACAAAAAATCATCCAATTTGAGAACTACTTACACACTAAAAATACTCTTTACATTATGCATTAAAAGATAAAGTACTGTATAGAGAAAGATCCGACCAAGTTATTGGAGTGTCACATCCTTCCAATAATAGAGAACCAGTTGTATCTTAGGAAATTATAATCCATTGTTTCAGAGCGTGTGGGAATGAATCTAGTTTTAAGGAGATATTTTCAAATAATAGATTCTGCTGCTGTTAATCAATGTTCATTTTTTTTAGAAATTCAGACAATTTGCGTATATTTGGAGGACAAGTAAACCTTCGATTTTCTTTTTGTTTTAGTTATACATACTGATTATAGAATTCAAATTGCTTGTTAATATTACTTAGGACAGTAACTATATTTAATATTCCCAACACATCTTTACCGAGCCGAATCAAGAGTCATTATATATGATTTTCCATGTTTTGGTGCCCGATACAACAACTTCTTGTACAACTACAAGTACCAATTTAATTTGGGGTTAAGATGTCAGGATTGGTGTGAAATATATAATGATGATTGAGCTTTTAAGGAAGCTATCCTTGCATTCCTATGAGAGCATGAGGAATCTATATGAAAATTTACAAGTAGTTCGAGGAATGCAAACAACTATGAAAGAGATTGTTAGATTATTTTAAGAGACATGGGGAATGAAAACCTGAGGAGTATGTGACCTGGGGCTAGCATCTCAAGGTCCATGCACATCCGAGCGGAAGCCATATTCCAGATCCGAAGCTACAGGGCCACCGAAGAAGGAACAATTTATCGCTTTGAAGCCAATAGTTCTTCATGGAAGAAAGAGCTCACTGGACCGGGATTACTGACTAATTCTAATAGATTATTAATCTAATAGAGAAAATCTTAGACCAATCAATTAAATATTGATTTAAACTTAATTGATCAATCGCTACATTAAAATGGCTCTCTTGCCGTGTGAATGCATACATGTATAGATATCCGATTTTTTAATATATTGATTTTATATTGATCGATTTATATTGATCAATTTAGCTCCTTATAGTTTTTGCTCGAACCGGAAGATGAAAAATTATGTCTTTTTGTTTTGTCTATTAAGAAAGAGGGAGGAGTTCTAAATTTTATTCTATTGTTTGGATTGTATTAATCAAGGGATTTGGGTTCTTACTTTCACCCAATATGTCCCATTTTTTTATTCCAAACTGTTTTATGCTTAATTAAAAAATTGATGAATAATGCACCTATTAATGTCCACAAAAATACTCTTCTTCATTTCTGTAGGCTCCTAATACTGCTGTAGCATAGTACAATTAAAATTTCCGTTATTAACTTACCACGTACCGTCTTAATTACAATTCTAATCTTTTATCCCTGTTAAAATAACCTAAAACCCTAAATCATAAACCCTAAAACCTTTAAAAATTTGTTAAGTGGCAACTTTTGAGTAAAAACTCAAAATGTTTTACTTAAAAATAAAAAAATGTATACATTCATATTAAAATATTTTATTTTTAACTAATATAATAAAAAAATTAAACCAAAAAAATTGAATAGTTAAATAATATTTATTTTTTTAAGTAAAAATGTATAAAAACAGGAGGATATTGAGGCTGCAACAAAATCAGCCCTAAACTCAATACCCAATAAGTCAGAGTTAACTGAATTATATTTCTCCGCAAAGTATTGGTCAGTTACCTGCATTCTTTATTATATTAATTTTTCTATAAAAAATGTTCATTCTTTATATCTTTATGAAGAAATTATTATTAGTTTTTATTAATTTGCAAATGCTGAAAGTCTCTTTCAATTGGTATTTCAAAGTATCAATATTTTAAACTATTATCATTTAAAACAGTTGTAAACATGGACAAAACTAGAAATTTGAGGAAGAGGGCATAAAGTTCTTAAAAACATTTTAACCTATAAAATTTAAAAATATATTTTAAGGAACCATAAAACTTATAGGTTATTTGTTAATTTTTTGAAGTATCTATATATATATATATATTTCAATTAAAAAATTCTAAGTTATTATTAGAATTTTAAAAAAATTATATTGATAAAACTTATAACACTTAGATATTGTTATATCAATTCATATGTTTAAAATAAACTTACAAATAAAGTAATCTATAAGAGAGTAACAAAAAGTTAATTATATTAAGTTATAAAAACATAAAATACAATTAATATTCAAAAAATATAAAATACAATTAAGATGTTGAAGAAATTTTCTAAAATAAAAATAGTAATAAACTTGTTTGTACACTAATAATAATTTTAAAAAGAAAAAAGAGAGCATCCAGCAAGCATTGAACATTCGACCTCTCACTTATAAGGAATTCAACAGACCATTAGTTAGAAAAAATTAATTTTTAATTCTTATTCCGAACAAAGGAAGGCACATGCCCCCCTTGCCTCAATATGCCTCTGCCTCTCATTTTAAAATAAATTTTCATAATGTTATAATGATTCGACAGCAATTATTTACAAATTTGATTGGTATAGAAGTAAATAAAATAGTAAAAGGTTGATAACTTTTATGCATGCATCCAAAGTTAAATCACAGTAAAAAAAAAAATAAAAAAATGCTGCAAGACGATTTCATCCTATTCATTTTGAATAATTTGATATTAAATTTTAATAATTTTTGGTTCAAGATTGAGAATCAAACTTAAAATTTTTGAGTTTCCTCAATGTTCTAAAATTTCCAAAATATTTAAATTATATATATATATATACATATACACACACACACACTAGCAGACGTGCACATGCATTGTATGTATAAGTAATTTAGTCGTTGAAATAATACAATTTTTCCTTTGACGCTATGAGTGCAATTTTATTGATTGACAATTATAATGTGACAATCATGATTTTTCAAAACATTAATTATTCAATTAACCACTTCAAAATCCAATGATTATGGTAAAAAAAAAAATTTACTTTACAATCTATAATTTTACGCGATAGACAAAATAAATATAATAATATTGTGAGAGAAAAAAAAATAACTTATAGCATTGACTATTTTAATAATAGAATTCAATTATAAGTCCTCGATAAAATCTCAAAGACGAGAGCCTCTACAAAAGTTCCAAAATTTGCGCCTAATTATTAGTCAATGAAAAAAATTGAACCAAATTGTTCATAAGTTAAGCCATGCATCCTTTGCAACCATCATGTTGGGATCGTTCAAGGTCACTCAATGTTAAAAATTGACATCCATATTAAAATAAAAAATATATGACTTGTTCTTTAATTTTAAATAATTAATCATACTATAAACATAAATTTTTGCTTTAACATCTAAACGTATAAGTTTGTTCCTTTTCTGAAATATAATTTACCAAAATTTGTTACAGGATATACACTTTAAGATCTTATCCTTGACAATTCTTTTAATTTTATCTTTGTGAAATTTAACTATTATGTAACCAATATCTATATTATTGAATCAAAATAGAAAATAGAGCATAAAATTTCATTTAAAATTTATATAGAGAATTTAGACTCTAAACTTACAAAATTAGATATCAATCACTCATTTCAACATGTATTATATTAAGTCGCAAACCCACATTAGCTTATTAATCGGATTGGATGTGGCTTGTTTGGACTCGTTCTACTTAATACTCCTTAGTATAATTACTTAACTAAATTACAGAATGGGTCAAAGTTTTTAGAGAGTGATTGATACATTAATATTAGGTTTGAATATATAAAAGCACATATATTCATATTTTAATTTTATAACAATATGATTGAACAAATATAAAATATTTGCTTTCAATTATCATGATAGCATCTTATTAGATTAGATAGTTATTAGGAGATTTATCTCCATTTATGGGCTGGATACGAATATATATATATATATATATATATATATATATATAGGATTTATCAACAAAAGTTTTGATATATTAATCAATAGATTAAAATGATTTTTTTAAATTTACAAATATGACCTTATATGGTTGAGCTCTATAATAGATTGAGTGAGGGTAATTTGAGAAATGAAAAAGGAGGAAACATTAGGGGAGCCACTTTTCCTGCCTGAATATGTATTCATAGCATTCTGTTAGTAGAGTTTTGAATGTCTTGCTGCTGTAGAGTTGATTTGAACATTATATTATCGTTTTCTTTCTTTAGACTGGACAAATGTTTCCAGTGCCAAAGCTAGGATAACTTTTCTTCTTTTACTTATCCTTAAGGAAAGTAAAGTTTCCATGTTTGAGTGACTTCAATAAAGGAAGAACTGCTTAATTGAACTTGTGTCACTAGCAGAAAAATCATTGGTACACTTTGCAAGTGATTTAAAAGGATCTTTTAGGCTTTACAGAGGAGTTCGAAGGGGGTATAATGTTGTCCATGATAATGAGTTTAGTTAGTGACTATCCACTTCTGCTGCAGGTTATGGAGATATACATGCGGTGAACAACAGGGAAATGATATTCATAATGATTTTTGTTTCCTTTGATATGATTCTCGGAGCATATTTGATTGGTAACATGACTGCTTTAATTGTGAAAGGATCCAAGACAGAGAGGTTTAGGGATAAAATGAAAGATCTGATGAGATTTATGAATAGAAACAGTCTTGGTAGAGACATTCGTAATCAGATTAAAGACCATTTTCGTTTGCAGTACGAGAGTAGCTATACTGAAGCATCTGTTCTTCAGGACATCCCCATCTCTATTCGTGCTAAGGTAACAGGGAAACATCACTTTTTCTAACTTGTTTTTACAATTGGCTCTTGTAAAATTGTTCGATTATTTCAATTTACTCACCGCTTTATAATATTTTTTGGGTTTGAATATGCTTCTATGTCTTCAAACTGATTAACCGTTAAAAGATCATGAACCTTCTCTGGAGATGTCATCATCCATTTACTAAACATGGTAAATTCCCTTCCGTCCACTTATTTATTAGCTTCATTTGCAGATATCACAAACTTTATACAAATCATGCATCCAGAATATTCCTCTTTTCGAGGGATGTTCCTCGGAGTTCGTGAATCAGATTGTAAGTTGATATTCTTGATCTCAATACACATGCACACAGCAAATAAAAAAAAAATGGCTTTGTAAGAAGTTCTTATCAGCTGTTTTATTGTTCTTGTAGGTTATCCGAGTTCACGAAGAGTTCTTTCTTCCAGGGGAAGTGATATTGGAACAAGGAAATGTTGTAGATCAACTTTATTTTGTCTGCGAGGGTGTGCTGGTTTGTACTTTTTTGATATCATTCGCTATATATATGGACTTTGAGTATTATGTTTCAGATTATTCTATTATTCTTTACGAGTTGGTCTCACCAATAAAAGTTTTTCATTCTATTTGTAGTCATTTTTTTAAACTGGCAAATGTTATTTTATCTATACCTAGGCCTTTAATTTCACAGTATTGATTGATGGCATATTGTCATCATATCTCTTTGGCACGGAGCTAAATGAATCCTTACGGTTCCTGATTAATCTTATCATAACAATAATGCTATTCCACTTAATTAGAGTACTAATTCTGATAACAACACAATGCTGATAATAGTATCAGGCACAATATAACAAGAACCAAAAGCAGTAACTATTAAGAATACGGGAGAGAAGGAAAAGAAATATTTGTGCAATGTTGAATTTCTGTTGAATTTGTTGGGGAGAATTGCATGGCTTCTTCATTTTGTTGTCATTAAGTTCCCATTGTGGATCTTTTAGTAGCTTCATCAGCGAAGCACTTATGAAACTACGCATTGCAGGAGGAGGTCGGCACAAGGGCACATGAGTCAGAGGATACTGTTTCACTTTTGGAACCTAACAGCTCATTCGGTCAGATATCTATTCTTTGCAATATTCCTCAGCCCTATACTGTTCGCGTCTGCGAGTTGTGTAGGATTCTGTGGATTGATAAGCAAACTTTTTCAAACATTCTCGAGATTTATTTCCATGATGGGCGACGAATTTTGAACAATATACTTGAGGTACTTCTGCTTGCATGTCTAGTTGTTGAAGATGCATAATATTATTTGACTCATTTGTTAAAATTTTAAAATTTTCCTTCTAAAATTTTACAGGTGATTAAATATTCTTTAGCAATCAGAAGTCTAATATTGTATTATATCTATTAGGGAACATATTCAAATCATCACAAGCAAGTAGAATCAAATATCACATTTCAAATAGCAAAGCAAGAAGCTGAACTTGCTCTAAGAGTCAATTGTGCAGCTTACCACGGAGACTTACATCAGCTAAAAGATTTGATCCGAGCTGGTGCTGATCCTAACAAGACAGATTATGATGGAAGATCACCCATGGTACTATCTATATGAATATGTAACAAATTTACTCGCAAACATGAGATAAGTTACTAATCCTTCATACGTTTATTCCTCACTTAGCACCTAGCTGCATGTGGAGGATATGAAGATATAGTACTCTTCCTCGTGCAAGAAGGCGTAGACATCAACATATCAGGTAATTTTCTGATGTGAGAATTGCTAATTTATTTGTTTTACCTATGCCACGTTGATGAACTCACTGACTTGCGTATTCTTTGTAGATAACTTTGGAAACACGCCTTTAATAGAAGCTGTCAAGAATGGACATGATAGAGTTGTTTCATTGCTCATGAAACGAAATGCTTCACTGAAGATTGATGACATTGGTAGTTTCTTGTGCAAACTGGTAGTGAGGGGTGAATCAGATTTTCTTAGAAGGATATTATCCATTGGGGTTGATCCCAACTCTGAAGATTACGATCATCGAACACCACTCCATATTGCTGCCTCTGATGGATTGTTTTTAATGGCAAAGGTGCTTTTGGGAGCTGGGGCCAGTGTGTCTATTAAGGACAGGTTTCATTCGGTAGCCTTCTGTTATGGTTAAAAATTGTGTTTGCCACCTTCTTTATGCTTCCAGCAGTTGTCTCATTTATAAGACTTATGTGGTTTTGGATCCCAAAGCATAGAAGAAAAAGAATTGTCTGAAAACTACCCCCTTGCCCTCCCAATAAAAGGAAGAAAATAATTAAATTGTATCCCATATTTATCCAAGCACAAATGAACTTCATTCACCTAATCTAATTTTCACCTCTGTTTTCCTCCTTTGTCGAGTAATCAGATCCAATCTGGCGTCGTTTTCGCCATTATTTCATTGCAGACAATGTCTATGAAGTTGCACAAAGTAAAAAGAAGAATTTAGTTTATTTCACTTGAAAGTTTGTGTTGAGGAAATGGATTGTGCTGATTGTTATCCATGTGTTCTTGCAACAAAACTCAACTGTTTATTTGTAATTTCCAGATGGGGAAACACACCACTTAATGAGGCTCGAAATTGTGGAAACAAGAATCTGATCAAGCTATTGGAAGATGCAAATTCTACCCAATCGTCTGAATCATCTGGCTCCTCCCTTGTAATCCCAGGTACTTTAGAAATTTTTTTCCTGTTCATGTTGTGCTAAAATTATGGAAGCCACCTGATTATAAGCATGGCCAATTATAGGAAAGTAAATTGAAGTTGGATGATACTAGACATTCTGTATGAGTGGTTGGATCTGAAACACATTGATTTATGAAGGGTAGAGAGGTGTACCATCTAATCAAAGTGCAGCAATTCCATATCAATTGTCTTTCCATGCAAAATATTTTCCTCTATACGAGGGCAGCCTTCTCGCTGTGATACTTCAGTTGGTTAGGTTGTTATCATCGTGCCCTTCATATGGTCTGTATAGCTTTTAGATTTATATTGTTTGTGACCCAATGCTGGCCATCTTACTAGAATAGGAAGTGATCATATTCAGTAGTATTTGAGGATTTGGGTGCATAATATGAAATGTGACATAAAAGCTTGCTTGCAATTGCGTCACCGAAAAGTAGAGAAGAAACTCTCTAGCTTGTTCGAAGTAGCTTCTTAGCCACTATTGATATCATGCTAAGAGCAGTAACTTAACGACTGCTGACAGACAACAAATTACTGTCGAAGAAATGCACCGTATTTCCTTTCCACCCATGGGATCCCGAGGACCAAAGGATGACCGGAGTTGTGCTGTGGGTCCCAGAAACAATAGAAAAACTTGTCAAATCAGCAGAAGAGCAGCTAGAATTGCCATCTGGCACTTGCTTATTATCTGAAGACGCTGGTAAGATCATTGATGTGGATATGATTGGTGACGGCGAGAAATTGTATTTGATCAGGCAAACACACTTGGCATGATTTGCTCTTGTAACATGTTCAACATTGTACTTCGTGTAATATATGTACTAGTCCGATCGTAATATTTTTTTGATGAATAAATATCTCGTATGAAGAAATCACATTGTTGAAGTGCTAAATGCTCATGATTAGAAAGCCTTTGCGTTTTTTGTTTTGTTTATAGTCCACGGGGAAAACAATTTGTGGGTTAAGATTTGTGATTCAAAGAGAGGCGCCTTCCATTTTGTCAGGCAGTTCTATGTGGCCTTTCTCTTGATGCAAAGTTTCTTTAAAGGATTTCCCAGCTAAAATTAATTTCTTTTTTATATCTATTCCATGACAAATTCATTTGCAGAATATTGAGTGAGGAAATGAAACAAAGGAAACAAATAGTAAAGGGTCAATAAATTGGTGAAGGAAGCATCCATTTTACCAAGTAAAGCCAATAACGTGGTTTGAAAAACCAAGATGAAGTTATTCTAACATGGATGAGAAGACTTTATGCTTCTTTTATTGCAAATAGACAAATACAGGAGCTCTAACAAGCAGGAATGACTTAAATAGTACATGAAAGACAAATGACTTAAAAGAAAACATTACGGTAATACAGCACAACTAAACTCAATGTACTGACAAACCAGATCAAGTTCCTCGTAATTGTTGAATTTACTGAAAATGCACTTGTGCTGCTGCATTACACGCAGTTGCGACATCTGTTGTGTCTTTTCTCAGCATGCTAGATTCATATGAATTTGCACCGGTAGGGTTTGTACCAGACGTAAGAAGAAGAAAAAGAGTATCCATAATACAGCCCAAAAGGGGAATGGATGACCAAATAACTGCTATCTGATTTAATTTCATATCTTGTGGATTGTATTGCTCAGTGGATGAGGAAATAATTTCTTCTATAGGAGCCTGAATCATGTATCCCTTGAGGCATTATCACCGGGTACAATAGTTTTATGTAGGGGTGTGAGTTTCTTCTACTTCTTCTTCTTATTATCTAGGGAGAATGATTATTGGGGATCATTGGAAATTATCCGGATATACATTCAATTCTGGAGAATTTTAGGAGGTAGTGAGGGTCACGAGTCACGACCCACTTCACCCAATTCGTATCGCCAATGATGATGGCATAGCGCAATCTCTAAAGGTTATCTTAGCACTTTCGTAAGTTCCGTACACTTTCTCAGCTCGCCTTCGAGTCCCTTTGCAAAATTTAACATTCTAATTAATTAAGAAAAACACTTTTTTGCTAGCGAGTTAAATTGATTGAAACTGAAAACGTATGGCAAGCCTATAGCTTGCGCAAAATACAAAATTTTAGTGCTGTTTCTCTTTACAAAAGGGAGGGTGTTTAATTTAAAAATTTTCTTCTTTACTTTATAAAAGGAAAAGCGAAAATGAAAAGAATTAACAGTGGTGGTGGCAATATCTGCAACAATGGAAACATTAGGATTACGTCTGATCTTATCTCGAATTATTGGAGATTAATATATTGTTTATTTCCACAAAGTTGTCTTGGCATTAAGATTCCGAATTTTCTTCAACAAATTAAATTCCAAGCCAGTGTACAAGCCCTTAATTTTTTATGTTAGGGCTGCCTTACGTGAGCCCAAATTTCTGTATTGTCATGTCATTGAGAACATTTGGCCTATCATTATTAATTAGATTGAGTAGGCAGTAATTTAGTACCTAATTTATTGTGTTTGCTAAATGGAATGTCATACTTTTCTTATTGAAAGTATTCTATTGGGAAAGGCTTGTTATCATTTAAGCTTGTTACAAATGCTCTCGTTAGAGCAACTACAACCCAACTCAATAAAATATCTACTCAAAATATATTTAAATATTTAATTCACTAATTTAGCTAATAACTTTTTAAATTTCACTC
>MKEJ01032646.1:0-16747 GCA_001753735.1 Embelia ribes
TTCAGGGATTGACTGTTAGTCCCCTTGACTCTCTTTCAAGGGACTAAATTTTATACATTGCAACATATTTATGAGGATTTATTTTTTAAACAGTGTAGACTTTACTCTGGACTAAAGTTCAGGTTAAGTGTAGTCTTGCAAAAGCAAAACAAACAAACACGCGAACAAGCCCAATTACTATGCTCACGATCTTTCATTTGAAAATAAACAAGCCCAAGTAGGGCAATAACGAGCCAAATCAGAGTTTGTTCTTGACATACTTGGTTCAATAGAAACACAACATTTCAGGGGAGCTTTATTTATGTGTTCAACGAAAATCATTTTTCTTATTTTGATACATCAGAATAAACCCAACATCTACCAAGTTTTTATCATAGCTGGAAATTGATATCAGCACGACATACAAAAAACATGGACTGCAGTTCCGCAAACAAAAGAGCAAGATACATGAATAAAGAAGTTACCTCAGTGTAAACCCCTGCGAAGCCACTAAGAAGTGCCATGATCTGCATAGGTATGTATGTTACAAACACAATCATAAAGAAATAAGAAGCAATGCTTTTCTGCATTGAATGAGGCAATAGCTGGAAAACTTACAATGGCCATCACCCAACCTTGTAAAGGAGTTTGAAGAACCCGATCGGAACTGCACAAACAATACCAGTCTAAAACAAAGAGAAAGAAGATCCAGAAACAAATTATGTGAAACAATTCAAAGATTTAGCAATAAAATAGCACAAGCTTCTGCACTGTTTTCAACTCATACCTATCTTCTCTAGAACATCAAAAGCCTCTGAAATTTACTAGTTTTCCAATTGTATACAAGTTAAACACGAAAATGAATTATAGAACACTAGGAATCACATTAGATTAACATAATAGCTAGATAATTCATATCAAAAAGGCCTCACATAATCTAAAAATTGGGAATTAAAGATAACTTCTTTGAAGTCCAAGTCTATCTAGGAAAAAGAAAGCACAATGGACCCAAGCACCATTTTCTAAAGCACAGCCCACATTTATTTTTATGGATAAGACATTTCTTCCATGTCAGACGATCACATCTTCACCCAGCTAGCATATAGGGATAGAGAAAATTTTTGCAAACTTGTTTTTTTTAACAGTAATCATTCATCATAGATTGCAACTCACATGAAAAAGATGTTTTGCAAAACACTATGAGAGACCAAAATTTAGCTCCCAACCATTGCTTATATGCTGCAAAAAATTTTTGGTGGACTCAACTGTGTGTTATCATCTGTTGATCTTTTCGTGTCTGCAAAGGACTGACAATTCTCTAGTTATAGTTTTAAAACAATTTAGTTCCTTAGAAAAGTATCTGCTTCATGTTTCTAGTCACTCAGCATCAGCATTTGTCTAATATGTCAGATTTATGGTTTTCTCTATCCTCTTTATCTTCTAACGAGTTCCTCAACATGATCTTCCTCTATGTAAACTATGTATACATCTATATATTTCAGTGTGCATAAGAATAACAAAACATGGGTACGTTCATTGACCAAAAAAAAGAAAAAAAAAAAAAAAAAAAAAAAAAAAAGAAAGAAAGAAAGGAATAGGTTATTTCATCCTGAAACACGGTACTTGAAGAAAAATTTTAAATTAAATAAGCAGAAAATTACTAGTTCAATACTTTGCTGAAAATATGACAGCTTGGGGCATTTTTTGTTTGTTGTACACTGAACTTTCAACAGAACAGCACAGGTCATTTTGTTTGTTATACATTGAACAAACGCAACAATTTGTAGAAATTAAGGTACAGTAATTAAGCAAGAAAAAAAAACTACTAGCTCAACTTTTTATTGATTTAATAACAGCAAGGGAGGTTGTGCCCTGTGCATCTCATATACTTAATGGACTAGCAGGTCCAACAATCCAGTAACAGCCTCAAACACATCATCAATGCACAGAATTAAGTGGAAAGAAAATGGGGATATTAACAGACTCTAACTAATCAAATGAGAATTTGGAGTCCTACTGAAGACAATGAGAAGATAAAAGTTTTCTTACGAAGGATTCAATTGAGCTGTCGTGCAACCAGCACATAGTAGAATAAAAGCAGCCCATTGGATCTCACTTAACCTGAAATAATAACAATTGGATCACAAACCAAATGAGTTTCAAGGTCTTATTCATTGAACCTTGAGTTTGGAATTAAGAATTTGGGATTGATTACTAAGGCAACAAAATCCACGAAAATGACGGGACAAAACTTTATGACACCACTAAATCTGTGGAGAATTTGAGATGTATATTGCATGTGTATTAATATATTTGAAATTATTGATGATCACATATCATTGAAAATTTACTGATGCTAAATCTATCGCAGCACAAATAACATAGAAAAATGTTAAAAATCATACCCACATAACTAGAAAACACAATATTAACCAGCAAATCCATTTGAGTTCATTTTCAAGATGCATCCTGATAGTTTTCTTCATATTTAAATCCAGAAATCCTCAGTCTGATGTCAACACGATTGTCCTAATGTCAAACCTTTGTGCTTTGTGATCTCTAAGATTCACAACAGTAGCCGACTTTCCCTGACTTAATTAACGGATCTATTGATTACATACTTAGTCATGTTCACAATCATCATCATGTACTTAATCCATTACACTCCACTCAGTTTTTTATAAAGAAAAATAATTTGGAGTGAGAAACAGTGATGTCATTGTTGAGTGAATGTGAAGTATCAGATGCTAAACAGGCTTTCCCCGAGCCTTCTCTTAATGGATGTTGTACTCAATAACGTCAAAAGTTAGTTTTCTAGAACATAAGACGAGGCTTACTTTTTCTTCAAAATAATTCTGTATAATACACCAGTACTTATGATATTGAGGTTCTTCAGTATCTGATACCCTGGGGCATCCACATAAGCAAATATGTAATACTGCAAAAAGTAGCAATGTCTTCAGGAACCAGTAAAACCAAATCCAGTGCTACACATAAAAAGCTAGAAAGAAACTATAACTTGCCTGAAGCAAATTTTTGACGAGATAAAGTGCCGCTGGTATTGGGTAAACACTAACTTCATCAAACGTTGTACTTAACCTAAGAAAATTAAGCCATCCACAATGATAGAGTTATAACAAAACTTGCCCGCATCTCCTGGAAACTAAAGTAAATCAGAAGCTAAAAGGGAGAGAGAGTCGAAGACAAAAGCAAATGATTTAGATGACCTGTTGTCATCATTAACACCTTCGTTTCTCCAAATTCTCATCAAGGCCGCCAGTGACAATGCACATTTCAAAGCCTCGACCTAATCCCATAAATCAAGAAACTGAAAGTCAATGTTACCAATCTTTATCTGCTTTGAGCACCAGGCAAGTTTTGCAATAACTAATTGCCTCCACATAAATTTCAAGCCTAGCTTACCGTTATTTTTATTAACAAAACTCAGTATACTCACCATGAAATTTGCAGTAGTAACACTGTACTCATATTTTCCAGCCCTTTTGGACCAAACAATAAGTATTGCCTGGGAACTTGTAAGGAAGGTCAAAGCAAGAGTAACAATTGACCTACAACAAGAAGGAAGTGTCATGAATGAGAGATGTTAATTTTTTGCCCCTGAAATCCAATGAATAAACAACACAAACAGCTCCCAAAATTTTGTCATAGGTCTTACTTGCGCTTCCACTTTGATCGCTCGGCAGGACTGGCCAAGGTGCTTATATTACTACCTGCAAATTTTATAAAGATTTTCAGAAGACCCATTGTACTTTTGTTTCAAATAGTTCAAAGTAGGAGTTTAAACAAACGTTACGGACCTCCTAAAATAGCTTTCCCTCGTAAGTTCTCTAGATCATCATCAAACTTGTCTTCTTCTTTGTCCTAAAAGTTCAGTTTATCCGTTAACAGCCAGAACTAAAAGAGATTTCAAGATAAAACCACAACAATTAATGATTCTTTATACAAGAAAATGCACTCAATTCTTCTAACAGAAATGGTTAATAATAAGAACAGGGTAATGCAATTTATACAAATCAATTGTATTTATACTTCATTGATTCCTCAATTATCTTTTCTAAATAAGAAAGATCAACAATGGTGTCCACTGTAATGGTTTACTTTCAACCTAATCAATATTAAGAACCGTCAGAAGTTATCAATGCTTAAAAGCCCTTAGCTCTTTAATAAAATTATCTGGTCACTTGGAACACCACCTCATCAAATAACTGGAAACACTTGAAAGATGGAAGCAAATGACGACACTCCTAAGAAGCACAAACTTAGACACGGATATGGATACGGACACGGATCTGGCAACCACAAAAAATTTCCAGATGCGGATACGGCAAGCATTCGACACTCATTTCATTTTTATAATCAATTCTATGAGTTATATATTCGTAGGAATAAAAAAAAATAATAGATAAATACTACCAGTGAATAATAATATTAATTCTTGCGTTTTAATAAAGTAGCAACTAAGAAATAACATCACATCTTAATCTAATACACTTTATTAATGAGTACCAATTATCCAAAAACCCAAAAATATATCATGCACTAAATGACTAAGCAACTAATGAATCATGATTTGTTTAAACCATTAAAATGTATGACTAAGTGTGAAAAAAGATGTGACCACGAAGTAGAAAAAAATTATAAATTAATTTAGGTGTGAGGCCAAATGAATCCGTCGCATGTACAACAGTTAAATAATTACTTGACATTTTAGACTCGCCACTTGGTGTGTCAGATACTTATTTCAAAGTGTGTAGAGTATGTGAGTCCAATGTGTATCAGACACGGACACAACACCCATTTTGAAGTGTCCGTGCTTCCAAGTTCATGTAGTATGGAATTCGTACGGAATTCTTTGCATATATGTGGCACCGATTAGTGTTAATCACGTTCAGTTGTTTGAATGTGGTACAGGTTTATAAATCGGGTTCTGTAGGAAGGTCGCTAGACATCGCCCGATTCAACAGCTACCCCGAGCTGAGAAAGGAACTGGGACATATGTTTGGGATTGAGGGGTTGTTTGAAGACCCTCGGAGATCAGGCTGGCAGCTTGTATTTGTCGACAGGGAGAACGACGTGCTTCTCCTTGGAGACGACCCGTGGGAGTAAGTACTTTGTGGTCATTTTAATTATATAGCCTAACTTCAATTTGAAGCAATGCTTGGTTTTTGCTCTATTTTATGTATCTAAGAAATCAGAGTTCTCGCTTTAGAATGCTTACAATCTCAAGTAGTGACTATGACTTCCAGGTGTACATGGAAATTGAAAGTTTTTGATCTGCTTTTCTCGGCTTGGAACTTTTTACGTCCCCACTTTCTCATTACATGTGTAGAAATGAGTTCGTTTGGTCTTATTTTTTAAAATGAGTATCCATAAATAATTTTTGACTAACTTGCATTGGGATATCTCCTTTTTGTCTGGGAAGCTCTTTTGATGTACTTCAAAAAGTATAATTCAGCTTTTTGGTTAATTTTTATGGAGAAAACCAGTAAAACCACTTCCACAAGTTCTCTAAAAGATATTTTTGAGAATGCAGTTCTCTGGAAAATAAAAAAGAACCTAAAACCCTAACAAACAGAGTTTATGGGTTCAAAATAGAAACCTCAAATGACAACTAAAATCTCCAACTCAACAGGGTTTACAGGTCCAAAAATAGAAAGCTCAAAACAAAAATTTGTTCCTACATGTCGAATTGAACTATAAGCTAGGCCCTTGGAAATTTTTCTTCTCCTAGTTCATACTCGAAGTTTCAAAAGTTTATTTTCAGTTTAAAGAAATCAAGAATCAGTCGTAGTCTTGTTGGTGACCCTACCACCAAGAACTATTCTCATTTGTTCTGTATTAACTACCGAATCATGTGCAGGGCATTTGTTAATAATGTCTCGTACATCAAGATACTTTCACCAGAGGATGTGTTGGAACTGGGTAAGCAAGAACTTGAATCCCTCGGGCATAATGTTGGGGAAAGAATAAACCCCAGGAGGAATGATGCTCGAGCCGTCGTTTCTGGTCTATCATCTCTGGATTCGCTCGAGTACTAAGTACGTTAATGTGTGAAATGCTATTATCCAAAGAAGGCGTGCTTGAACAGCTGTTGCTTTCGAGTTAGTGATGATGATGTTGTAGACTTCTAGTCTCTTTTTAGTGTGTGCAAACTTGTTACCCACGTGTATCGGTAGCTAATGTGAAGCATTACGCATTCTGTTCAATGACTATGTAGTTCTTTTGACGAGCGTTTTGGTTAATGTTTGTAATATTAGACTAAGAGACATGAGTTACAATGAGGAAGCATGTATACAATTGTCTGGACCCTTAGACGTTGCAACAAGTTGTGAAACGGCTTTCTCGGTTAAGTTTCTGGTCTGTTGGGATACAACTAATAATCCAACCATAAATGGCTCAGCTTCGGACTTGCCTTGAAATGATCCCGTGAGTCGACTTTTGGTGTGTAGACAAGATTGGTTATATCATCATGACTTACTTTGGCCTACATATGTTCTTAAGTAATGTAAGTTGAGACTCAATGGCTGAAATTGTCTCTCTGTGTTCTTATCAAGTTTAACGAGGAGACGAGTATGCAATCTTGATTTTTAACCAAGTAGCCTTAGAAGTCCTTCAACTTCATGACTTACTTGGGCCTACTTTTGTTTATTCGCTAGAAAAAATATTAACTTACCAAATACCATACTACCTATCAAAATAATTTTTAAATATTTTTTTACCAAATATTAGGATTTACCCATTTTTAAAATCAAATTTTAAAAACCGGTCTGAGAATGAATTTTGATAATCACGAGCATTCCCAATCTCGGCCTTAGTCAACCTTATTTGTTAGCATGGCAGGAAGCTCAAGAATAAAAAGGTTCAATTCGTATCCACAATAACATTTCGCAAATATAATAATAAAAATAAAAAATAACAAGCAAATAAATTTATTATTTTACACGTTTTTTGCTCCTTTGTAACTGTAATAATGCATCCCCCTTAAATAATTTTCAATGCCTACACCCTTTCAGTTCCGGGGACAAAGAGGCCTGTAAGAGCATTGCCATCAAATTTTCTCATATATTTTTTATATTTCTTTTTTTTTTAACTCATTTCTTGTACTAAAAATTCATATTTTAAAAATCAACATGAAAAGGTTTCAAGAACCATTGCCACCTCTACCAGCTAAGTTAGTCAAAAAAGTATCAAACAACGGAGCCGCAGCCATATCTCAAGAACCAGGGGGTTCACCCTCGGACTCATTGGGAAACGAGTGTTGGGCTTCGAGGAAAAAGTACTAGTTACTTGAGGAGGAAAGCTTTGGGATCGGGAAAGAGTTGCTAGAGGTCGAAGATGAGGTCAATATGTTAGAAGAGGAGAAACTCTCACTTTTGGACGAGCTTGTTGCGCTGGAAGGCCTCGTCGGTTCTTCAGAGTTGCAGTTGTGTCGCTTCTCATAGGTCCCAGTTGCCAGTTATCGCTACTTGATTGATAAGCCGATTCATGGATGCATTTCGAGTTTGTTGGTGAAAGAAGAAGAGGTTAGTTCTACCTTTACAACGAGTGTCGGCAAATGTTTTTCGCATCTTGGAGAATCTTTTTAGCACAGTTATTCATGTAATGAGGAGAAAACACAAACTTTCCCTACAAAGATTCATGGATATGAAAAGGATATTTTCATTCGAGAAACTTTTTTGCCAAACTTAGCATTAGATTTAATAAAAGGGTTTAATTTTCATCCACCGTCATTGTAGATATTTCATATACAATCGGCATTGGATGAAATATATGAGTCCAAATATATATGTGGAGCTACCATAAATACATGTGTTATTCATCCAAGCCCGTTAGTATATAAAAATCTATACACCGTTGATATATTAAATTAAATTCTTTGTAGAATATGCCGGTGAAATAGGGACGGACCCATAATTACGATTTGAGATTAGTGAACATCATTAAAAAAATTTAATATAAAATTTTCACACTCCTTTTTTATCGTTTTTAAAAAGTTATTTTTAAAAAGGTAACTTTTTAAAAACGATGAAACAAGGAGTGTGAAAATCTGACAGAAAGCAAGTTGTGGGTTTGAATATATAGATAGAAGACATGGCCAAGATAATGCCATGTCCCTAGTTTGTTTTTTTAATTTTCTTATACCATATTTTTTTGAATGATTCTCTTTGCTGCTGACTGAAAGTGTTGCCTTTTTGAGTTGAATAATTCTTGGTTAGAATATTCAAAAGGCCATTATTGCCTGGAAATTTCTGTTTTCAGATCATTATCTCTATCTGCGTTTTTTTCCACATTTGTTGCGGTATTGAAATTTTCAGAATACGTTTCAGTCGATGAGGAATTGGGCGGAACTTGTCGCCACTGCGCTTCTCCTCCTCCTACTAGCGGCACCGTCATTTTCGTCTCACTTCTACGAAGAGTTTGGACCTTTTAACGCTAGTTACTATGACGTGTTGGCGGTCTTACCACCCGCAACCATCACCAACGGTGCTCTACAAGTGACACCAGATACGGCCAACTCCGACTACAGCCTTATGAACAAGTCCGGTCGTGTCCTTTACAAACAACCATTCAAGTTGTGGGAAGGCACGAGAACGGTTTCTTTCGAAACCTCGTTTTTACTCAACATTTATAGAATCCAAGATTCTTTACCGGGGGAAGGATTGACCTTTGTCATAGCCCCCGACTTGACCCTCCCGCCAAACAGCTACGGCCAGTATTTGGGCTTGACCAACGCCAGCACCGAGGGCAACTCCACCAACCACTTCATTGCGGTGGAGCTCGACACTTGCAAGCAAGATTTTGACCCCAACGACAATCACATCGGGCTTGATATAAACCGTGTCGCGTCTCCGTACTACGCCACCTCGCTAACCCCACTCGGGATGGAGCTAGCTCCGATCGGAAAGTCGGTGTTCCACAACGTTTGGGTTCAGTATAATGGCCGAAAGAAGATCATCAAGGTCTACATCGCACAACAAGAGAAAATGTCCGATCCCACTCCTCCTAGACCTGATGACCCCGTTCTAACATTGGATCTCGACCTAAAAGACGTGTTGAAACAGTATTCTTACTTTGGATTCTCGGCCTCGACTGGAGCATCCAACCCTCAGCTCAACGCGGTGCTGAGGTGGACGTTGATGGTGGACTATTTAGCCGAAGAAAATCGCCGCAAGTTGAATCTCATTCTCTTTACAGTTGTGCCAATAGTGATGCTGACTTTAGCGATTATGCTATGTTTGGGATGTTATAGGCGTAGAAAGAATATGGTTTTGTCTAAATCGAATTTATTGGACTCTTTAAGGTGTTTACCGGGCATGCCGAGGGAGTTTCACTTCAAGGATTTGAAGCAGGCGACGAATAATTTCGACGAGAAAAATAAGTTAGGTCAAGGTGGATTTGGGGTTGTTTACCGAGGGTGTATACAGAGCGAAAATTTGGAGGTGGCGGTGAAATGCTTTTTGAGGGAGAGCATCAAGGGTGAAAACAATTTCTTTGCCGAGCTCACCATCATCAATCGTCTACGACATAAGCATCTTGTCCGGTTGCTCGGTAAACATCTTCTGAATTGTCTCGAAATGTAGTTAGATTATGAATTGTTTTTTAGTTTAAACTAGGTCGAGTCTGGCAGAAAATATCTTAAAATTTGCAACGGAAACACAACGGCTGTCTAAGTGATTGTTGCGTATATCAGACCCGATCCCACAGTGCCCAAGTCTTGTGCACTTGAACCCTAAAGATAAGGTCTCAAAACTCTCACCCGTTTGGAGTGTTGTTAGCGGGTTTAGTAGGTTTCTTTTTGTAATGGGATTGAGGAATTAGATCATATCTTCGTAAACACCGCAATTGAGCTAAGTATGGGTTTTTAAAATACATCTTGGTGATTTTTCTGATGACCTTGTTTCATTTACTTTGCATTATATTTTACTTTGATTATATTAGTAGTGATAAAAGTCATAACTGGTAGCTCTATAGATTAGGGTCATTTATACCTTTATTACTCATAAGCTACTTTTTGAGTCACGGGTTTCCACCCTTGGAAATAGACTCTCTGGAAACAGAGATAAGACTGTGTATATCGAAACCTCACAGACTCCATAATGCGGCAGCTTTATGCTGTTGGGCCATGTAAAAAAGTGTGATGTGAATGTGGATGAGTCGTGTGAGGCAATATTAGTTCTGGTTGTAAGCGAAGTAATGTGATAGGATCTTAGAGCGAGGTTCCCGAAATTGGAGCTAAAATCGGTTTTTCCGCTGCCATTTTACAGGGTGGTGTCATGAGAATGGGAAGCTGCTACTCGTCTACGACTACATGCCTAATGGCAGCCTCGACGCACACATTTTTGTCGGGACCAATTGCGTGCCCCTTACATGGAGTCTCCGCTACAAAATTATATCAGGAATAGCCTCGGCCCTGCACTACCTCCATCACGACTACGGCCAGAAGGTGGTCCACCGTGACCTCAAGGCCAGCAACATCATGCTCGATTCCAATTTCGATGCCCGTCTGGGTGACTTTGGCCTTGCCCGTGCCCTTGAAAACGAGAAGAACTCCTACACGGCCGGAATGGTGATAGGAACAAGGGGCTATATCGCCCCCGAATGCTTCCTCACCGGTAAGGCCACCCAACAATCTGACATATACGCATTCGGGGCTGTGCTTTTGGAAGTAGTGAGTGGATTGAGGCCCGGGACTGAGATCGGGGAATTCCAGTCCTTGGTGGATTGGGTCTGGTGTTTGCACCGCGAAGGACGATTGCTAGAGGCCGTGGACCGGCGGCTCGGGCAGGAGTTTGTGGAGGATGAAGCTCGGAGAGTGTTGCTTTTGGGGTTGGCGTGTTCGCATCCGAAATCAGGGGAACGACCTACGGCTCGGGAAATCGTGCAAATTATTTCTGGGTTCATGACGGTTCCCAATGTTCCACCATTTAAGCCGTCCTTTATATGGCCGTCTATGCCAATGGGAGACGAGGATCACAGCAAGGCCACGACAGGGGGTACGGGTTCATTTACACGAGAGTTGATAGACGGGCGATGAGGATCATAGCCCGCAACAGGTACGGGATCGTTTACACGACAGTGGAGTGGAACGGGGTTTGAGGTGTCGAGTTCATAAATTATGAAAATGACTTCTCTCTTTTATTTTCTTTTCATAAATTATAATTTCTCATTTTTAATTATGCTTCAACATATGTCGTAATGTTGGTTAAGATTTTTGAATTGATTTATTAGTGCTATTCAAACACCATTACAGGTATATATTTGTATACCTAAATAATAAATATTTCAAAACTTTCCAGTCTGTATAAAAACCCTCAAAACTGTGATTTATAGTTGATGGTGTTACTGCTCCCATTTTGATGAGAATGTTTTATTTTTTATTTTTTTCAAATATGCATATTGCAGCTTAAAGTATGATCATTAATCTTGCTAAATAGTTTTTTAATATATCGACCGATACATGATTAAAAGTTCGTTGATGTGGCACGAACGTCCAACCCGATATCTTGTACCTCTCCGGGCTAAAAATTCGAAAGCATAACCCTCAAATGCAGCAGTCACCGTCGCATTAAATCTCATCTTCTGTCCATACCTTGTGAAAAGCAATTTCCTAGGCACCGCGACAACGTCTGCCCCTGCACGAGAGGATGGCTTAGAGCAGTTGGTCGTTTTGAAACGTTCAGTGACAGGTGGTGTTGTCTTCTGTTATCAGATGTAGCATCTTTTCGCGATAACTAGCTTAACATAGAACGCCTTGTAACACCTCTCGTTGCGTTGAGAAAACCAGCACCGAAGTCCAATGTGTTTCCATTTTCCTTCGGGGTCGACTGTGATTGGTTTGCGCCTCTTGTTTATCACGGTAGGCTACCGTCGGTAGCTGCATTTCGTAACTTGCATATGCACGAGAGCCAAGGTAATTGTCTAACTTCTATTTTTCTATATGGTAATTGGTTTGCGGGTTTGTAGCCCCGTTGGTTATGCTCTCCGTTTGGAGTGTTTTTTCACGTTATTTCGTTATGTTGCGTGTCTCGAAAGGTACCCAAACAACAAGTAATTTAAGCGTAATTCGCATTTCTGTTTGGAAAATTTTTTATTCTGGCGAAATAGTTGCTGTGAAAATGATTTTCTTTTATTTGCAGTATAAGGGCTTATTTGATTGTTGCCTTTATTCTCCGAGCTTTTTTTTATTTTTTTTTTACCTTGAAAACTGGTCTACGTTTGACTATATAGTTTTTAAATTGAATTTTTTTTATTAGTTTGGCGAAAGAACTACTCGTTCTGTCCACAGATAACGGTATCACTTTTATTTTTGGGTTGTGCAAAAATTGTAGCCCACTTCCTAAATTGGAATTGAATAATCATTTAAAACTATATGAATCACTATTTACCCATTAATAATTTGAAAGTGAGAAGCAAAGGAGAAGTTGATGAGAGGAAGGTTAAACTATTCCTATTAAAAAAATTTGCCTCCTTAAGTTAGCATTTCAATTTTTAAAAGTTTGCGCTTGATATTTTTTTTTGACTCAATTTTCTGTATACTAAAATTTGTTTGGTAACTAGTTTTTGAAAAATAATTTTCAAATTGTAAAAATTGCCCAAAAATATTAAAAACTTTAAACCTAAAAATTTGTTTAGTGAAATAGTCTATGTTTTAATACAAAACATAGTTAAATATTGTAGCAACTTTTATAACATTTTTAATTAGAAATAAATAAATAAACGCATAAGATAATTACTAAAAAATTAGTGAAAATTTTAAAATTTTGAATATAAAACAAATCATAAATACCATATAATGTAATTTTAAATAAAATATTCTTAGATAGATTCAAAATAGAAAAATTAAGAATAAAAGACAATTATTAATAACACATAAGAGAAATTTTTTAATTTTGAGTATAAAAATAAATTAAAGTTATGATTTATTATAATTTTCAAATAAGTATTTTTTAGTTGAATTCAAGATAGAAAAATTAAGTTACTAATATAACTAAGAATAGAAAATTGAAGTATATTGATTATAAAAAAATATAGTACATCTTTACTTTTCAGCTTAAGTTTAAAATAAAAAGGTAGAAAAATGAGTTTTCAGAATTACTTTTATGAGAAAACTCAATTTTTAAAAACTGTAACTGAAAAATTGACAAACAAACTAATTTTTAATTTTTGAAAATGGAAAATTGAAACCGAGATGTTAACCAAGCAGTACCTAACAGCAAGTGTCCCGGATTAATTATTGTATTAAAACGAAGATTTTTTTTTTTTTGTATGAAATCAGGCTCCATAATTGAAATTGTGAAAAGTTGACACTATTTGATTTTAGGCCTTTCCTTTATGTATAAGATAAGATTTCTCTCTCATATCAATTCCAGTTTGGTTCACCACTTATGTAATTGGATAAACATAGACTTTTTAATTTTTACGTTAGCGAGTTATGAGTTTTTTTTTTTTTTTTACCTTTTCCAAACCAATATGAGATTTTTGAAAATAAAAATAAATTCAAATGGTCCTTATTTTTTGGAGTAGAAATGAAAATCAAATGGTCGATTGGTTCAAGATATGAAATGAGTTCTGTTTAGTTTTAGAGAGAAGATTGATTTTCGCCCTCTATTTGTCTGAGAGTATAAGCATAGGAATCGTTCGCTATTTGTCTGAAAATTAGCAGGGAAGAGAAGAGAGAACGTAGGGTATTTGAATGAGAATGTGGTTTGGGTTCCTAATATATGATGTTTATATTATATATATATATATATATATAACTCGCAGATATATATACCAGTACATGATTTACTAATATCATTCGTAGTGAATGTAAATGCTTGTAATTCGATAAAATCCTTGGCTTTGAAAGTGCCTGAACAAGAAGGTAACTCGATCATGGCAAAAAGTACAATGGTAAGTGACAAGGGCCTCACAAATCCAAAATCCCACCCGAACTTGTATTTAAGGTACTCGGGAAGAGCTAAAAAACATATCTTCTCACTCGGCACTAATGCAGGGAAAGAATAGAGAACAATTGCCATATGCCCGCTTACACAATTTCCACCCAAAACTGATAAGAATAAGTTAGTAAGATACATTTCGGACACTACAAACATCATTTTATACGAAAAAGAATTGAACGTACATCCAACTGAAGAAGACAAATTGCATTCTTGTCGCACTTTCATCATTCTATAATGTAAACCACAAGCCAAAACAAATTCGAGTACAAGTGTCCAACATGAATCCATGTATGGTAAACCTTTCTGTAAATGGGGAAAAAGAGGAATTAAAAAAAAAAAAAAGAAGAAAAATTTGTGAATTTTCCAAATCTTCATTAAGGCACTGTTGTCCATCTTCCATTGCCATTACGATGAAGGATCTGATGTCCGAGTTTTTCTGGTAATTTTTTGTTTGCCTGTCAAGCAGACCGACAAATGATCAGCACATACATCAGCAAAGAGCCAAGCAATGATGTTCGCTAAGATTGTATCAATATATACGACATCAAATTTCAAAAGATTACCTGAAAGTGTCTTCATTTTCAGTATAGGCTCGCAACCAACATCTGCGATTAGCTTAGTCAGTCGAATTTGTATATTGAAGCGTGCAGCATCATATGCTGGAAAACTACGTGTTTCATCTGGAAGTTGATGGTTCACTTTAAAAAGTGAAATTAAAGAAATATGTTATAATAAGAGGTACATGTCATATCAATTTTTTTTTGGTCCTAAACTTACTAATGACATCTCAAGAGTGAGATTTCAGGAAAAAGACCAGAAAACCAAAAACAAGAGTTCAATGCTACCAAATTTACCAGGCTAAAACACTAAAACAAACAGCATGGATTCATTATGAAGACGATGCAGCCATGTTTATCTTTGTAAAACAGACAAAACAAAAATCAGAAATTTATGAATCACCGGCAATATACTTAATTAACGAATGTAGATTCACTTTCACTTCTTGGCTGGGAAACAAGCAATTACTTAAGGAAAAAATAACAATTTATCGTCATCATCCTCAGTGTAATAACCCCAACCCCATTATTTTTTCTCAAAGCTTAATTCTTTGATTTCTTTTTTAAATATATTCTTTTCCTACCCCTCCATATCTTGAAAATCAAAAAGTAATGTCAAATATATTTATAGATCATCAGCTTCCCCATCAATTTTTTTCGAACAATTTCAAAACTTGCTATGTATTTTCTGACCAAATTCCAAATTTGCTTCTCCATGGCTCTCCATTTCCACGGCTTCCACATCATTTGAAACTAAATCAGATTTCCCAAAACTAAAATCATAAAAACAGAAAAGGGGGAAGTTTAAACAAAAACCTAACTAAGATCAGAGAAAGTGCAAAAGAGAGAGGGAGAGAGTACAACTACCAACCACAAGCTTAATTTGTGCTATGAATAATCAGATACAAGTATTGAATAGCAATAAGAAAAATAAGAGTAGCTGAGAGAATGAGATGATAGTTTATCTTCAAAGGAAATGGCAATGTCAAGAGACTGGGGAAAGGCCGAATGAACGGGGGACCTTTGTCACTCCTAGCTATGTTACAACTTACAAAGAGGATTTCAAGATTTTCACTCAAGTGTACAGCTCCAATGCTCAATATTTTCTCACTCTA
The DNA here is from genome assembly GCA_001753735.1 of Embelia ribes. Lineage (NCBI taxonomy): Eukaryota > Viridiplantae > Streptophyta > Magnoliopsida > Ericales > Primulaceae > Embelia > Embelia ribes. Next base: position 15,616 of record MKEJ01032646.1, read on the forward strand.
AATGCTAAAAAAAATAGTGTCTATCATCCTATCGCGTCGGCCAGGCTCGGAAGGGCTTTCTAGGCGTGGTTTCGTGGTGTCTGCTCTTTAAGTGTAACCTCTGGTGCTAGAAATAGGGCAATAATTTGTTGTGTATTTGTTTGAGCTGCTTTAGACAGTTCCAGTTTATTTGTGCATTACGGCTGAGATTTGTGGATATTATGAGTTAAATGAGATCCTGTCTAAGGTAAAAGAACACAATGGCCTTGCATACCCACAGTTAAGGGCATTCCCACAAGTATCCCTATTTTTAATCCCTAAATTTTCATCTTTCTAACTAAAACTCTAAAATATGGAGACCTTTGCTTCAAGGGGACCACAGTAGCAAATCTTGTATCTTTTCTAGTGACTTAAACAGTGGTTTGGATAGACCTGGTAGGAGTATTTTCTTGATTTAATCTCTGAACTTGGATAGGGTATTATTTAGGGGCACTGGTTGAGACATTCAGACCAGTATTTCTGATTTAGTTTCTAAATCTCACTTTTTACAAATACATCTCTACTACTACAAATCCATATTTTAGAATGCTCACACCAATGTTTCTAAATTAATTTAAAAAAACTATTCAAAACAATGATCTGATAGGAGTATATAAAACAATGTAAAAAAATAGTTTCCCTAATCTTAATAGAGAAAAAAAAAATAATTTAGCATTTCTGAAAATATAAATATTAAAAAATAATTTCCTTAATCTTAATTAGGATTTTCTTGTTTTGGTAGGGAATTTTATTTATTTTTTTAAACAGAGAAAGCGTGGATAGTTGATTTCTCCATTAAAAAATTTACTTTTAACATTTTTGAATAATTTTCTAAAAAGTGAGAAGAATAGAGGAGTATTTCTCAACTTTGAATCGATATAGAAATAATGATGTGAACAATTAGAAATCTACTCAAAATCCACATGCAATTGCTAACGGCACACAATGAGAAACTTCAACAGTGCTGTGATTCAGATCAAAAAACAGAAAATAATGACCATGAAATTAAGCCAAATAATAGTTAACCTGCAGCTAAAAGATTAAATTACCTCAAAAATCTGTCCACTTCGCCTGGGTATAATTCATCCGAACAACGGTCCCAAACCCTAGATCC
>MKEJ01032647.1:0-14281 GCA_001753735.1 Embelia ribes
AGTTTGTGGCATAAATTTGTTTATGTCAGTATTTTTTTTACAGGGTTTGAATTTGTTAAGTTTACTTTTGTGCTGGGTTCTATTAAGTTTTTTTTTTCTCTGGAACCCGCCGTTGCCAGTGGCTGGTTTCCTTTTTTTTTTTTGGGTCCCGCCGTTTCCAGTGGCGGGTTTATTTTATTTTTTTAAACCGCCGTTAACGACGTTTATTTATACCCGCCAGTGGGCACGACGGGATTGATAAATATGCCACTCCTACTCGCGTTTTTAAAAAAGAGGCTAGATTTGATAATTACCTTTGTAACAGGTTAAATTTGGTAAATTTTTTAAAAAATAAATTTATTTTGGTAATTTAGTCATGTATTTAGCAGGAACACGTTATCCTTTGAAAAGGTCCGCCCAACATTTCCCTCTCTCTCTCTCTCTCATTTTCTCTCCATCTCAACAACGTACCGCCATCTCTCTTTATATCCGACGATGTGTTGTGATTGGAGATGGAGATATCAAAAGAGTAATATTAATATTTTTCTATAAATTATTATTATTTTATAATTGATGATTGATTGGGAACTGTTGTGGGGTTAATTTTTGGCTCGTTCTTGTAAAAGATAGGGGCTGAAACGAAAAGAATATTCCCCAAGATTGAGTAGCAGCGGCGGCGGCCGATGGGAGTTCCGGCGTTCTACAGGTGGCTGGCGGATCGGTACCCTCAGGCTATTGCTGAGGTGGTGGAGGAGCCGCCCCCGAGGGAGGGGGTGCCTGTCGATGTGTCACGCCCGAACCCTAACGGCATGGAGTTTGATAACTTGTACTTGGATATGAACGGCATTATTCACCCTTGTTTCCATCCTGAAGGCAAGGTCAGGCCTCTCTCTCTCTCTATATATATTTTCATATCTTGATACAATGTGTATGGTAGAAGGAAAATAGAGGGTTTTCTTTTTGGTTTTAATAAAATGGCATTTTGAACACTGGACTAGAAATGTTGACAGGCTTCATTTTTTATGGCCCCAACAAAGAAATAAAATAGATTGGTCTAAACCATATTGAATATGTTATAAATATCTTGATTACAGAAGAGCAAGTGCCTTGAAATTTTGTTTACTATAAATTATATTTCTGAATAATAAATACTACATGTGGTTATATGGTATATTAATTTTCTTGGTAATTTTAGAAAGGTTCCATTATGACTATTTATGTAATAAATAATAATATAAACAGCATACATATAAAGTACTTAGTAGCATTCTTGCATATTTTGGATTACCATATATATGCTTGTGATTTAAAAACAAATTACAAACATACTTTTACGACTTATCAGTATTATATCTATTAAGCAAAAAGTTCACTATTATAATTTTTAGTTCTTAGTTTATATATTTATGAAACTATTAATTACATAAGTTGTGTTAAATTTATATATATACCTCCTCCTAATTATGTTCTTATAGTATTGTAGCAAGTTAACACATATTTACCTTACACCGTGGTCGATTTGTCAAACTATATCTCCATTAAAAAAAAAAAAAAAGCCTAAGCTATGAGTTCGATGTACATGAAGCATAGATTTTACTCTTGTTGTATTTGGTCCCCCAGACACACGTGTTTGGTTCCGCCTATGCATCTAGGGCAATCTCAAGTCTCAATGTAGGGATTGTTGGCTAAGGATTATGGTTGGGTATCTGAGAATTTGGGTGTTCTGTCTGTTGGTATACTTTTTTGGTATACTGAGTGTAGCTTTTGTTCTGCTTTATGTTTTCCTTAGTAACTGTATTGGTTTTTCTTTTGCAATACGTACTATGGAGGAAACTCAATGGGAATTGTGTTCTGGGGTAAAAGATTAGCTATTGAAGTTTTGTCCAACTGGAAAAGAACATACTTGTCCTACCATTTCCTCTTCATCTCTATTTATGTGTTATCATTTTGAAAGTCCGTTAGCGTAATAGTGATGTCACTCTTTTGCATTTGCAGACTGCACCTGCCACTTATGATGACATATTTAAGTTAATGTTTGAATACATTGACCATCTGTTCTCATTGGTTCGCCCAAGAAAGCTTCTCTATATGGCAATAGGTAAAATTTAACTTATGAAAGGATCATTTTTCTTCGGTTGAGTTTTTGTAGAAGAACTCATATCAATGAGCTTTTTAATGGGTAGATGGGGTTGCCCCAAGAGCTAAAATGAATCAACAACGCTCACGGCGGTTCAGAGCAGCAAAAGATGCCGCTTCAGCTGTACGTTCCTCTTGTAATACGCCATTTCTCGTTATAGAGAAAGATATTCAACATATATTTTGATTTTGTTTTCCTAATTTTAGGAAGCCGAGTTGAGACTGAGACAGGAGTTTGAAGCGGAGGGAAGAAATCTGACTCTTAAACAGAGGACTGAAACATCTGACTCAAATGTCATAACTCCTGGCACTCAATTTATGTCGGTCCTCTCTGTTGCACTCCAATATTATATACAGTCTAGATTGAATCACAATCCTGGTTGGCAGAATACTAAGGTTTGGTAGTGTGTTCTTACTGCTTCATGTTCAATGGTTCCTTTTAGATCAAATTATTGCTTCTCGCAGTAATCCCTTCTCGTGGTTTGGCAAGAATGTCTCTCAGGATACTTTCTGTGTGTTAAACTTATTTATAAGATTGCATTGGTTGATTCTTTTGAAGGTTATTCTTTCTGATTCAAATGTTCCTGGCGAGGGTGAACATAAAATCATGTCCTACATTCGGCTACAACGCAATATTCCTGGTTTTGATCCAAATACTAGACATTGTCTGTATGGCTTGGTGAGTCTATGATAATCTGATCAACTCGACTTTTTTCTTCGCAATATACATTTGCCATTCACTCGTTTGCAAAATCTATTGAGTGCAATATCGATGACATATCTTGAATGACCAGGATGCGGACCTGATTATGCTATCGCTGGCAACGCATGAGGTTCACTTTTCAATATTAAGGGAGGTTAGTAGTAGCTACTTTGTTTCGAACTCGTAAACTTGTTTCTAACTTATTAGTTAACAATATGCAGCTTCTCTTTCTGCCAATTGTCTAGGTGATCACACTGCCTGGGCAGGAAGAGAAATGTTTCCTTTGTGGTGAAGCTGGACATCTAGCTGCTGAATGTCGTGGAAAGTCTGACGGCCAAGGCGTTGCAAATGGGAAGTTGGTTGACTATACGCCAATTTATAAGAAGAGATATCAAGTACCGATGTTTTCATTTCTCCTGTTGCTTCACTTGTTGGATATCTTCTCTATTTGTTCATTTAGTTTTGCTATTTATGAGCTTATAATTTATTGACAGTTCCTTAACATTTGGGTATTGCGAGAATATTTGCAATACGATTTGGCAATTCCCAACCCTCCTTTTGAGATTAACTTTGAGTGTGTGGTGGACGATTTCGTGTTCCTATGTTTTTTTGTTGGAAATGATTTTCTTCCACATATGCCGACCTTGGAAATTCGCGAGGTATGTAGCTAATGCACATTTGTAGCTCTTCACTTATGATTTTAATTTACCTGAACGGTACTACTTTTTCCTCGTCGGTATTGGAAAAACATGATTTTCCAGTAAGAAAAAGTTCAATTTTGTATTAAAGGACTACTGTGAATTCTTCTCTTAATCTGTATCACGGAATAAAAGTATCCTTTTCCCCCACTCAGGGTGCTATCAATTTACTGATGCATGCTTATAGAAATGAGTTCACAGCCATGGGTGGTTATCTTACTGATGCTGGTGAGGTAAAGCTTTTTTCTAATTATTTCTCCTGTTGTATGTGGTGATTCTTTTCCTTTTATTCTTTTAACGGGACACAAAATTGTATCAGTCACAAGGTTCGTAACTGTTAAGCTACTCACATCAGAAGAATTTTGAACTATCAATGAGTCCTAAAAACTTAGAAAGAACATGCTGTTTGATCCTTCCTATATAACCTATTCCTTTTTTTTCTCTGGGGTAAGATCAAGATATCCTATTCCGTACTTGAGTACTTCTCACCCACGTTGGAGGTTGTCTCCTCTTAAGTAACTTCAGTGTCTTCCTTTATAAGTTCATTGGTTGGACTTCTTCTAAATTCATATTTACTGATGGGTTTTTGTTGTTTGATTCGCAAAAGAAGTTCGTCCGTCCCTCCCTCGACACATTAGCTTTTTGTCCTTCTACTAGGCCTATCGATTATTCACATTGAAACTGTAATTACCCATCTATAGCTTCTTGCTTACTTGCCTACTTGTTATTGGAAATAAATTTTTTCTTGTCTGCTTGGTGCTCTGGTTTTGTGATGAGCACTCTATAGTCGAACCCTTCTTGTTTCTTGAGTGATACTTGGGCTTCTTTACTGCATTTATCAACTTATGATACGTGGTGGATTTATTTTTAACTTGTGCAATTGAAAGCATATGTTGTTGAGGTAATATGTTTTCCTTTCTGGGTTTCTTTAGATATCTGAGTAATGGATTCTACAATTATAGGTTCTGCTGGACAGGGTGGAACACTTCATCCAGTCTATTGCAGTCTTTGAGGATCAAATATTTCAAAAGCGGGCCCGAATACAAAAGGTTTATCATTGTTGTGTATTTCTCCATTTCTCCTTTTCAAGAGAAAGGACATAGTTAATAGTTTACTCTTTTATGATTACTGTGAATGCTATAATGTATATATATTTGTCACTTCATTTATAGCTGGTGATGTATTGTTGTTAATCTTGTCAGGCCATAGAGAATAATGAAGAAATGAAGCTTCAAGCACAGAAAGGACTTTCTGAAGAGCCAACTGCACCAGTTGTGGACAAGGTCTTATTTCTTTTCAGGGTTTTCCTTTGATTATCAAGACATTATTACTCTGCAGTAACGGGGTTTGAACCCTGTAAGAAAGAGGAAGAGATTGTGAAGAATCAATAAATGCTTACGTTGCCGTGGCATGTATAACAGAATTGCTTGGTAAAATTTGTAAGAGCAAAGACTTCGTAGATGCCTTGTACATTTTCTCTCAATGCTACGGGAACAACTGCTTCTTTGACTTAATGTTATTGAGGGATTCCGAAGTTGAGCTTTCTGGTTACGGAAATAATTTTGCATTCTGTGTTACTTAACTTAGTTCCATACGTTGCAGAATTTAGCTAAAACTCTTTGCCTTATCTGTTCTTCTGACAAGAAGTGAATTCATTATATGCCTTTTTTGCAAATTTTTCTCGAGAAAGAGACTTTCATGAGTCAAAAATTTTATTCATGTGACTTTTGTGAATGATATAGATTGTCAAATATCTTCTGAACTTGATGTTTTGTGCAACCAGTTCATCTAGGACCAGTCTAAATTTAAACAATTTATTTGTTCACGCACACAGTGCAATCTGCACACGTGACATATATTTCATTTGTTCCCTCCTAATGCAATACTATGGATCTTTTCATTGTGGACAGGTGAAATTAGGGGAGCCTGGTTATAAAGAAAGGTATTATGCTGAGAAATTTGAAGAATCAGATCCCAAAAAGATCGATGAGATTAGGAAAGATGCAGTTAAGTATTGTCAATTTTGGCACTATATAAAAGAATGAATTGTTATTCACCTGTTTCAAGTGCTTGCCTGCTTGGTTGTCTTGAATCTGCTACATTATTATGTAATTGATCGTGGGATTCCAGTTTTCCGTGTTCCACTTCCGTACTGAGCTTATCATATTCTTTTCTGGTTACTCAAATTGTGAGGGTAATTATGAAGTTCAAGTTTACTTTTTTAAGCCTTGAATTGGTTTTTAGGTCGGGGTGCAATTACATGTCTGAAGTGGACACTGGGACACTATGACTCTGTTTTCGTCAAATACTTCTTTTTGGACAAATCATTATGCACGTCGACTTGAAATATCTCATAGACTACATAGAAGTAAAGACATGCATAAGTTTGTGCTAGGTTCATCAATCTATGCACACTGGATCTGTGTTTAGCGTATTCGACATGTTGGTAATGTACTTTAATTTCTTTGCATGTGACATGAATATTGAACTTATTCAGAAGACTATATGTAGAATCAATTGTGGAATGATCTTGTTAGTTGTTAGAAATATGAATGATGTACTTCTTCTGGGGCACAGTGTCTAGTGCAACGTCATTGCTTTAAGGTCATCCGATGGAGTCTTCCCCATATCTCAACCTGATTATATTTTTCACACCCTTCTCTCTCTCTCTTGGAGTAACTATGTCAACTGGATTATGGCTGAGGGTCTAATTTGTGTCCCACTATGATACCGAGAGCCTAAATTTGATGATAAATGAAAGGTTTGGCCTTTCAGTATGAACTGCACATATTTTCTTTTATACTAGGTTGTGGGATACATCAAATGATTAAAAATGTCGTATCTCAATATCATGGGTTAGACCGCATATATGATGCTCATTTCATTTACAAGCACCTTTCACCCAATTTGTAATCCAAAGTGCTGGAATGTCTGATGCCTAAAGAGATACGTGGTCTTGAGTCTCCCAACTCTTTCTAGGCCCCTGTAGCGAAGATGACTTAGTTTAACTACTCCGCTGATTTGTATGATAAGTTTCTGTGTCTTCATTTGGAAGCTTCCCATTTTCCCTTTCCATGTTTATCTTGTCTTCCTCTCCTCTTTCATCAAAGTTTTTTGGACAATCTTATAGAAACATGTCAAATGGTTAGTGAAACTCCCTTTGAATTATTAATGAAGCTAGGCCCGCCATGAATGCAAAATAAAGAGTTTCATGGTCATTATTTATTTGTAGTTTGTACATTATAATTGCATTGTCATATATGTGATTGTTGGCTTTCTAAACAATTATGTGATTGCCAGACCGATGTCCTAGATGATCCGAATCTGTTTTTGCAGGTTTTGAGATATGTAGAAGGTTTATGCTGGGTCTGCCGGTATTATTACCAAGGTGTCTGCTCGTGGCAATGGTGAGTTATCAGTTAATTGTCCTGGACTCAAGGTGAAGAATATATTTTTCGGAACATTCCAATTATGTTCACGGGGTAGTGGATATTGGTACAATTTATCAATGTAGAGGAACAGGCTTTGCATATATATTGTGCAATAGCATCTTATTGGAGGGGCCGGCAAGAACAGGGGATTTTAATATTTTCCTGTTCCCTTTGTTGGGTTTCAGCTATACGTATTCAAGTGAAAGTCGGGGCTGTCTAGACACGTTCTTTTAGATATTTTCTGTGTATTATAATTGTGAAACTAAGTAAATATGTCATTAGATTCTTAAATGCTAACTCTGAGGTGGTTTGAATACTGACAACAGGTGTAACTAGGTCTATATGTCATTAGATTTTTAATTTCAAATTTGAGATGGTTTGAATAGTGACAGCAGGTTTAACTTGGTCTTTTATATAATTATTTATTTAGTAATGTTACTATCTCATGTTGCCTGGCATCCTAATTTCTAACATACACGGCCCTTTTCCCTGTTTAGGTTCTATCCTTATCATTATGCTCCATTTGCTTCTGATCTAAAAGATCTAGTGGATTTGGAAATTACTTTTTTCCCCGGGGAACCTTTTAAACCCTTTGATCAACTCATGGGAACCCTACCAGCTGCAAGGTTCGTAGTGATGGTTTATTTTCTTTGCTTTTCTCATATGTAGAGTTAACAGAATGGAGACACATGAGTACTCTTCAAACATTACTCATATTTTACGCTATTGTAAGCTTATCTATTTAGTGTTACAGTTCGTGTGCTCTGCCTGCACAGTACAGGAGATTGATGACTGATCCAGCATCTCCAATTGGAGAATTTTACCCTTCTGGTATTATTACTTGACTATAGTGGGTTGCTATTATATCTATTCAGCATTTTGCTTCATTAAACCAATTCGTTTTTTGTTAGACTTCGAGATCGACATGAATGGGAAGCGCTTTACATGGCAGGTGGGTGAATGATTTTTTCTAATTTAACTTTTAACCAATTTTATGTTAGCATCATCACATTATTGTAGATGGCTTATTTACATTGCATTGCTCTATGGGATCCAGGGCGTTGCCAAGTTGCCATTCATTGATGAGAACAAATTGCTTGCCGAAACAAAGAAGCTGGAGAACACTTTAACGGTAATGGGATACATTTTTGTGACTAGCCCTTTGGCATACAGTCCAAGTAGTTTAGAAGCTCTGTGCATTTATTTTGCAGAGTTTGGGATTCCTAAACTCTCAATGAATGGAAAAAATAAAGACATAGAACCACTTCTGTGAAGTAGTTTATTACTCAGTTTTTCTTTCATAGAAGACGATCGCAGTATTTATACACATGATGGAGACACGCTTACTTAGTGTCTTGTTTTATTTATGTTGGTTGGGCAATTGGATAATAGCTCCCTGGTTTCTGTAATGTTGGGCTTTGTTTGTTGCTTTCTCTTTTATTTTCTTAAGGTCAAGAGAAACTTGCTAATTAATGGTTTGAACATGTAGATGGATGAACATTTCCGGAACAGCATCATGTGTGATATCCTATATGTACACTCTTCTCATACTCTGGCTCCCCAAGTTATGTCATACTACCATTTCTTTGGTCAGTTAACCCCACATCAAAGATACCCATGGCCGATTGACACAAATATTAGGTCGGTTTAGTTAACTTGTTCATATTGTAAAAGTGTTCATATGCTACATAGGCTGATTTGAAACCTCAGTAAATGTTAGTTTGCTCATAATTTACTCATTATTGTTGTTTGCAGCCAAGGAATGAACGGATATCTCTGGATATATGGGAGAAATGGATGGTGGAACATGGTTTTATCTCCTGTTCGTGGCTTGCCAGATATTGGTCAGAATTATGTTCTGTAAGTTCTTTGTATCTGCAATTTGTTATATATAATTTATGTTTTCCTTTTTCAGTAGTTCTTATACAACTTTTTCTTCCAAATTTCTGTACTGTTGGCAGAAACATTACCTATCTCAATCCTCCTGCACACAAACATGTACCAGAACCTCCTCCTGGCGTACGCATGCCTGGAAAGGTGTGTGACATATTATATTTGAATTCTTTTAAATCTGCTAATTGAATCCTTTACTGTGAGTGAATCAATGAGAATTTCCAACCTGAGTTTACTCCATCTTATGAAGGCTACAAAGTTTCCTTTATTTATTTCATTTACTATACATGCAAGTTCTATTTGCCGTTCCGAACTTACTGGACATTACGAAAAACATAGTGAATGCGCAAGGACTATAATGATTTTTCCTTTCATGCCTTTACCTCTCTAGATTTTGAGCCCATTGGACATAAAGCCCTTCCCGTTATTGTGGCATGAAGATAACAGCAGACGCCAACAAAGGTAAGTGTAAAGACTATTTAGAATTGTAAATCTCAATTTTAATCATTGTAGGATCATGGTAATATTTGTAGTTCTTTGTTTTCTCTCCTTTCGTCGGGAGCATTAGGTGCACATAGGTATCTTAAAAAGTTTGCTATGCAACCCGAGAAAGAATACTGAAATGAATCCCAAAAAATATGGACCATTGAATACATTGTAGCCAAGATCTCCATTTTTTTTTAAACCATTTTCTAGACACTTTTTCAGGGTGCACAACATTTCTTCAGTTTCAGAACACCTCACAAACAAAAGAATACCTGTGCCTGACCTTTGTGTTTGTACTAGCCGATGTAGAAAGCCTTGACCTCTTTTGAATGTTCTTACTTAAAAAAGAAAAAAAAATGAAAATGCAAAAGGACAACTTGTGTTGATAGCTTGATAATATCTCCCTCCTCCATCAGTGTTATGTACATGTTAGGCAGCAGTAAACTCATTAATCCTGTGTCTTGCTTTGAGGCTACAACACACTCTCTCCGTCCACAAATAATTCCACATATTTCTATTTTGGGCGTCCAAAAATAATTGCCCACTTCTATTTTTGGTATTGTCAATCATTGCAATTTGCAAAGTTGAATGCAATACCATAATTGCCTCCCATGATGGGTAAGGACAATAATGAGACGAAAGTTCTTGGGGGCAATCGTGGTAAGTTATATTAAATTCGAATATTAAAAATTGACTTTGATTTTTTCTTAAAATGTGTGCAACTGGTTAAAACCATACTATTATTTGTGAACAGAGGGAGTACATTTTGGCATAATTTGAATTCCTTGTTAATGACTTCTTTTCAGGCAACCTGTACCTAGGGCACTAAATGGTCCTCAGTTTGGAGAAGCAGCACATCGTTTGCTCAACACCACCCTTAACATCAAACCCAACTACAACAACTATTCAGGACCATGGGATCAAGCTCCATACAGGTCTGCCTTGTATAACCGCATGTCTAACAATAATAGGTCGAGACCAGTTGGACCTTCCGGGTTTGGAAGAGGGTTCAACGAAGATCGAAATGGGTACTATGGAAATCCCCATAATAATTACGTGACTAATAGGCTTAGACCTGCTGGACCCTCTGGTCACAGAAGGAACTATTCAGAGGACACTAATACCTACTCGCAAGCAACTCTTTCTTTAAAAGAGTCACCAATACCCAGACAGAATTATAGGGTACAAGATTTGTACGTCAATAAAGAGCAAAACCATGGTTTACTCTCTGCGGGGGTAAGTGCTTTGACAACTGAGAGAAATGGAAACAAATCACATGCGTTAGCATCACCTAGGGTTTCAAATAGTGGGCAACTGCCAAAAACTGGGAACCAGTTTGCTCAGGATATCGGGCCACCACCATTGCCACCTGTGAACTGGATCAATAAAAAATCAGTTGTCACTGTCTTATATGAGAAGCCAATGAAGAAAGTTGATCAGGTTAAGAGCCAGGCACCAACGGATTCTACCTGACACCACCAGATTCTACCTGATACTGGATAATGATGCCAGAGTGGTTGTACCAGTATGGTTATATTATGTTTATTCTCATGGGTTCTATCCTTTATGCTTCCTACCATATGAGGAAGTTTAAACCGATTTTGTGGTATGATGCACTTGTTACCCTTTACCAAGAATTTGCCATTCCAGCTGAACCTCTAGGCATTTGATAATCAACTGAAAAATGAGGGAACCTTTTGTTGAAGGTCAAATGCTATAACTCAAGTTTGTATGAGAGCTGGAACACGATATGTTAAATGAAGATGAGATATGGAATTGAAAACCAAGTGAAGTTGCACGTTTGTGCTGAAACACCATGCTGGCACGCCTCATCCAATAATTCTTTGTGTTGTGGAATATTGTAAAGGAATGTGTCGCATCTCTTAATGCATCATTTCTTATTCATCGGCTTGTTTAACAGATTTAGATCAGGTACAATACGTGTTTAATTTGTTTAGAAGATTTAATTAAGATAATTTTTCTTTTACTTGTATAAAAAGAGTGCATTTTTTATGAAGCAAGTGATGTATCAAGTGCTACAAAAATGAACTAGACGCTAATTTTAGTGAAGATCGTTTTCATATTTATATTTTGTAGTTTTATGCCGGTTCATTTGTTGGGTATGACCGTGTGAGATGATACAGTGAAAATTGTTTCTCGCAATGGACAAGGTCACTAAGATTCTATTTGGTTAGCATTTTAGTTTGCACAATTAACATATTTTGTAGTAGTTATTTTCAAGTTTTGAATATAAAATAAATTATAATTATCATATATTATAATTTAAAAAATATATTTTCTAGTAGGATTCAAGATAGAAAAAATATGACAATAGAAAATAATTATTAATAATGTATGAGTGAAATTTTTTAATTTGGAATATAAAAACAAATTAATGTTTTCATTTATTATAATTTAAAAAAATACATTCTTTAATTGAATTCAACATAGAGAAATTAAGTTGCAAATATAAGCTAAGAATAGAAAGTTGAAATATATTCAATATAAAAAATATTGTACATCTTTACTTTTTAGCATAAGTTTGAAAACTAAAAAGCTAGAAAAATGAGTTTTCAAAATTACTCTTATGAGAAAACTCAGTTTCTGAAAGCTGAAACTGAAAAGTTGACAAACAAACGAGTTTTCAACTTTTGAAAATAGAAAACTAAAATTGAGATGCTAACCAAACTGGCCTTGACATCCACTTCATTGAGTGATATGATTCACAATGGGAAAAAAATGTCCTGCCCAAAAATTTACACATCAAAACAAGAAAAGTTACTTTCCAGTTAATTTTTCTAAAACAAAGTCTTGCCCAAAACGTAGTAAAAAAAAATTATTTCCCAAAATATAGTAAAAAAGAAAGGAAAATACATCCCTTCCTTAATCGTTAGGGGGCAACTATATTGACTTGAAAAGTTAATCTATTTCATAATGACCTGAAAATAATTACTAAATATATTGACCGAATTATATCACAATGCTTAGGTCGTGAGGAACACATAAGTATATTATTCATCAAGTTAGGAAAAATCATTTCCAATTCGACAGTTCTTAATACGCAAAGGAAAAAGTCAAATGATAGGTCCAAACAAATGAAGTTTTTATGATTTGCAAAAATGTATCACCTCCTGAACTAAAGAGGTGGAACGATAGGTCAAAAAAATTTCCAGGTTTCAGTGATCTATATGATGTATTATATCACCTTCAGAACTCCCAACCAAATGATTATTATACAGCATCAGCGTGTCCATTGCTCCAATAACTTTATCAATTACTAAAAGCAATTCTATAACGCCTACAAAAGACTAAAAGCTAAAACATTGTCAATAATTAATAGTAATAATCTGATCTCTATAAAAACACTTCTTCCTAGGGACTCTGGTGGTAACTTTCTTGTAACCCTTGATGTCTTGGACAAATACGAAAGAAGTTCTAATATTCCACTTGTATATGTTTATTTTGTAGTGGTCTCGGGGTGCGTTTTAATTTAACAAAACTTCAATAAGAGAATTAAAAACAAAAACAAGTGAAAAGGAACAATGTCAAATTACAAAAACTTCCGAACTCAAATGTTGTGTTCACTTATAATTCTCTAGGAAATCAACTTCTTCAATGCATGCTATATTTAGCGCAATGATTTTTAAGGGTTACAATGCTATTCTATTCTACCCATGAAATAATAGCATAAGGTAAAAGAAATTTCACAAAAAGGTAAATAGCAAGTTTCAAGTCAAGGAAAAAGAAAGGGAGCTGAATGAAGTTAAGTGCAAGAGTTATGGAGATTGAAAAATAGACTCATCTTCTATATAATCGTAACTATCACAATTATATGGTGAAAAACCAAAATTATCTAGAGAAACAAAGATGGAGGAAACAAAAATAAGGCATAAGTTACAAGCTTATTCGAAATAATAATCTGAAAATTCACACTTTATCCTGCAAAAGCTATTAAAAGAACCCTTCCCCACGGTTGCACTGTAGATAGCACAGCCCAACTATCACTACGGTAAATGGAGAAAGAGTAAGCAAAGGTGGAATGATGGCTCTAAAATAATTTTAGATGTCTATAATCTATATACTATATCACCTTTAGAACTATGGACGCTCTGTATAATTTGGTGTCTCAGATTCCTTCACTTCCTAATTATCATTAACTTATCAAATCACTGTTATTTTTCCATCCTAAACTGATGCTTAAATATTTTTTAACAATGATGGTTAGCACTTTCGAACAACCGATTTGGATAGTTAAGCTTCATAATATCTATGAAAAGGTTTCCATTCCAATGCCCTGGTAGTAACTTTCATGTAGACCCTTGTTGCATTGAACAAATGATAAAGAAGTTGAACCATTATGTAGCTTGAAATAGGCCTAATTTTCTGTGGTCTAGGGGCATATTTGGAATTTAACCAACCTGAATGTCAAATTATGTCATGATAAACAGTTTTAGGTGTGAAATGAGACATGAGAAAAGTCAATCATTGAGTGATCTCTATTCTCTACTATTTGGACCACTTTGATGAGTGTTAATGTCTTTTTATCATATGCAAGTTGTACCATTTCACACTAAAATGGTCAAATATAGAAGAAGTAGATAGCCTCTTGTTTTTATCTGCTATTCCATTATGATGCACGCTGAAAATTCATATCCACTTTAAGAACGAACCTGAAGCCCATCTCTCAAGTTGCGTCCACAATCTCCTTTAGAAAAGTCCACATAGAAAAACCCACGCGCTACAATAGATTCAATTGCAAAAGCATACTAATCCATGCGCACTACAAAATTCAGAAATGTATAGAATGAAAGATTTAACCTTCAGAATACACCAATCCAGTACCATCCTTGCTTTCGTTGTTTTGTGCGCATATCCCGCTATTTCTCAGACTTGGATTGCATTTGCTTTGAGCAGTGGAAACGAAACAGACAGGCTCGCGTTGCTTGCTTTTAAGG
>MKEJ01032649.1:0-11073 GCA_001753735.1 Embelia ribes
CTCTCTCTCTCTCTCTCTCTCTCCGTAGGTTTCATACCGTGCGAGCGAGAGACGACTACAGCTCACAACACCGATGAGGCTATCGGGGAACGCGTCATCGTCATCGGTGGCCGACGATGAGTGGCCGCCGGGGTTCCGGTTCCACCCCACCGACGAGGAGCTTGTTCTTTACTACCTCAAGCGCAAGACCCGTCGCCTCCGCATCAAGCTCGACGCGATCGCCGAGATCGACGTGTACAAGGCCGATCCCGAGGAACTGCCAGGTAAGCACTGGATCCGATGATCACGTGCCCGTTGAATTCGGCTTGTCTGACCGTGTTGACTATCTGCTGGTACTATGATTGATTTGGTTATTAGAGTCTGTTGTGGTTCTGTTATTAATTCATTTTTTAGTTGACATGTGCTGTGGATTTGATCTGGTTTCTATATGGGTAATGATCGAGATTTAGAAATCATGTTAAATTTAGAATTGTAGCAGTCACGTGGACAGAAGGCATACTTGAAAACCGGCTTGTAAGGGTGAATTCTACCTATGTGATTATTACAATTCTAAATTTAACATGTTATCAGAGCATCCAATCTTTTGGTCTTGCAATTAAAACAAATGAATTACTAAAAAACGACACTTTCAAGACGTATCTTTAATTGGTTGGACTTTAATTGAGTTCAGTTTGGATGTGAGAGCAGCGTTAAAATGATGCAATCCTCACACCGAGTACTCGTAAGCTTAAACCTGTGTATATGATTACAATGGTACCCTTCCTTTGTAAGCCAGTTTTCAAGGTTGACTTTTACCCATTTGATCATTAGAAATCATGAAATGAAGTTTTACAAGAACACATAGGTTACACACCCATGTGGTTCCATCATTTGTTTCTTTAGGGGTAGGATTAATACACATGATCATTTTTCCCTTCTCATATCGATCGTGGTTAAGACATCTTTATGGTATAGTTGTAGTATTGTGGGTCTCAATTGGGTCCGAGCATAGATGATTGATGTTAGATAGATGCTTTGACCATTCTCTGTTTGTGTGGTTGATTTCTATACCAGGGTTTGTTCTAGACTTGTTTGACTATTTTTGGGGTAATTATATTGGAATCGCCTTCTATACAAGAAAGATACACATTGGATTTTTCTTGTATATACAAGAATGTTTTTAAGCCACTCATTTGTACATGTGGCACATTTTGGGCCATAAATATTTGAGAGTCATTTCTAGCCAAGTATTTGTTGTGTCATGTCATCACTTTTATATTAAACTTACTAATAAGGTTTGAAGGTAAATATAGAAGAAATGCTTTAAAAAGTAAACCAATATAATAGATATAGTAACATGATTTATTATTTTAGTAATCTTGTATATACAATAATAGTAACCCTATAAATAAAGCTACAAATTAGTTATTTTTTTTAATATTAAATGTTTGTAATGTACGATTTGAAAATCTATCACATGAAATATAGAAGTCCTAATCTTCAAAGTCATAATATGAGAATAAATCTTAATTTAATAAAAATATAATTAGACTCTATTTGTATACATGATATTGAAGACCATATGAATTGGATGAAGTAGATGGGAGTTTTAGCCTCAACATGTACAAAGACTAAATTTTATGCTAGCAATAAGTCCGTGGAGTGATTTTTGATGATATAAATGCGCGAATTTTATATCTATTACAAAATCTAATCACTGAAAGTCCAAAATATTGAAAGCCAAACAATGCAATGCATTTCAAATGAAGTAATCCCCAAAGTCATACGAGCTTTTAAGTTTTTAAAAATTTCAAATCTACAATCCCCATTTAGAGTTCACGTATCTGACGAGCCTTATATTCTTCCGGACAATTTCTATAACATTTGAAACTACGAGTACCAAATGAAACTCGAGTTACAGTTATGAGACCATTACTGTAATTTACTTTTTAACTTTTCCGCCCCCCGAAAAAGCCGACAAAGGTTACACAGTGGCGAAGACGGTAAATAATGTCCGAAGCAAGGGGGTATATCTCCAACTCCACCTTCTTCACCAATCATGGCGCCTAATAAAAATTAATAAAACCCACAACGAAAGGGGAAAAAAGCATTCACACACTGTGAAGCCTAAACACTCTCTCTCTCTCTCTACTTCTCTCTCTTTCTATTTCTCTCTCTTGCATTCATACATACACATAATCTGTATCTAATGGAGAAAGTGATAGCAAACTACGAGCTCATCGCCTCCGGCATAGTGTAGGCCTCCTCTCCTTCGTCTCCTCCTTCTCCTCTCTCTTTCTCTCTCTCTCTCGCACTCTCCGTGGAATGGCCTGCCGGAGGATGATATATGGGAACCTGGATCCGGAGCGGAAGAGGAGCGGCGGACTGAGGACGAAACAGGCGGGCAGAGGATCATGCAGAGGGAGTTAGCCGCCGGAGATGACGTGTCTTCATAAATAACTATCTACTGTATATGTTTCTGTTATTCTCTGTCTATACGTATATATATAAGCATGGGGTATCTGTTGAAGGAAGTGCTGAAGACGCTGTGTGGCGTCAATCAGTGGGCTTATGCTGTTTTCTGGAAGATTGGCTCTCAAAACCCTAAGTAATGGCCCCCTTTTGTGTGTTATAACTTTTGTAGTTTAAGCTATGATATAATTATTTTTACTATGTTCTTCAGTGTTGAATATAATAAATAATTTAATGCGACCATTCAGGACACCTTAACCTTTTTATATGAGATGGTAGCGCATGACTTGACATAGTATCTGATAACACATCATCTTTTAGGTGAGATGATGGCACATCACTTAAGAATCTGTGACAGAGTAAAAAATTTGCTCGGAGGTTCCGCAGACGATGAGGGAAATGGAACAAAATTTGAAAGTTTAGATTTCCCCCCCTAATTTTAACATACTTCTCTAACTATATTTATCTTCCACGTGGTAAGAAAAACATCTGGAAATACGCGTGAGGAGCTTCAATGGTCCGTGAATTATTTCGCTCCATGATTATGGATACTTGCTCAGAAATCGAAGACTATATAACCCTAGATTTTAATTAAAATTTGTGGATGAAGAGGCCGAACTGATTCAATTTTAAGTTTATTGCTTTATTGAGTATTGTTTTCTCTTTTTATATTGCTATATAAGATTTCCTTTCATGGTACTATCCCATGTTGAATCTCCTTTGTTTTACAGAATCATCCCCTCTCCCCCGCTTTTATTTTTCTTTTTAGTATCCGATGATTCTTGTGAATATATTCCTCTTTCACTATTTGTCTTTAGTTCATCTAATTTTCTACCTAGAGTTAAACTATATAATCCTTGATTTTAATAAAAATTTGTGGATGAAGAGGCCTTGTTGATATGATTTTAATTCTATTGCTTTATGGAGTATTGTTTTCTCTTTTTATATNNTTTTTTTTTTAAATTTTAGTTCATTTCAAGTGGATTTAACTGCTTTTGATAAACCAGGCTTCTCATTTGGGAAGAATGCTTTCATGAACCCATACCAAGTTCTCCTCTTCCTTCCATGCCTGGAATGGAGAGCTCAGAGCCGTGTTTTGAAGGTTTAGAATCATGCTGGGCATCGGCTGGGCAATCAGAAGAGAAAGTCGGTGCTTTGATTAATAAAATGATGCTTGATAAACAGGTTCAGATAGTTGGACAAGGGTATGATTCTCTGTCATTCCTGTACTATTTTATTTACTTCTTTCGTAATTGGTCTCCTGTATTTTCACTTATTCATTGTGACTTTTTGTGTATCACAAATAAGATATCGTATCTCTTAATCATGAATTTTGTCTGATATTTTGTTCTCAGGCTTGTTGGGCAGGCCGCATTTACGGATAACCATTTGTGGGTTCTCTCCCAGAACTATATTAAAGAAATTTATCCACCAGAGGTATATCCCTGCTTGTTTTGCATAATAAGTTATATGAACAGATGTGGGTTTAGAGAATGCATTCTTCTTCATCAATTGCGACGGTTGGTTTGGTTATTCTTATAATTCACTTCCAATTCTATCCAGTATTATGCATCCACAGTTGTCAAATAAAACATGCCTACGCCCTAAGGCAAAAACTGATTTGGTATGCTATTGAAACTCCCTCGGTATATGGTTATCTGTTAATTTACTTATCTCGTCTTTTTTGAGTTGTATAGCATACATTAGGATACTATGAAACATTCTGTATATAAACATGTTTGTTCTGCTGTTCATCTTCCCTAACTAGTTTCCTTTAATTCGTAAGCTTATTTCGTCCAATTTATGAAAGTTCCATGCATCTGCTTGTTCTGCTTGTTTGTGCAAATTTGTATTTGCGTGTCACCCAGAAAACACCGTCAGAAATAGGGTTTTTTGCTGAATAATCAACTGTTTGAGCTCTAATTGCTTATAAATTGGGAATCCACTGTTTATTTTACTTGTTTTTTTTTTTGGCTTCTCTGCCCTTTGAGACTGAAAGTGGAATTATGATAACAGTAACGATATAAAAACTGGCAATCATGTAAAGTAAGCGTACAGCTACAAACCTTGTGTGACAACATGTGTATTGATCATTCTTTAAAGGATAAAGTTTTTTTTATCCCCTATCCTTTTAGTCTTGTTTCAATTTACCCCTTATTCTTTTACTTTGTTTCAATTTATCCCCCATCGTTTTATTCTGTTAGTCAATTTAACCCAGTGGCTAACGGTTTTATTTATTATGAAAAAGTCATTCTTGGAGTGGAATGAGTGGATTAATCAAGCATATTGTAAAATATTATTTTACAAGGTTTTAATAATTTCCTAGATATTTTTTTAATATCGTTGCTCAAATAAATGATTTTTTCTTAATTTTATAACTTTAAAAATTGAAAGTAAATATTTTCATTTCGTTTTTTTTTTTTTTTTTTTTAAAAATTTTTTTTTTTTTTTTTCCAATCATATTCTACAAAACAAAAATTGGACATAAATATTTTTTATTCCAAATCTAAAAATGGATATTTTTTACAAATAATTAGCAGTGTTAACTGTTGGGCAAAACTGACTAAAGGAAATGAAACGTTAGGGGTTATTTAAAACAAATGAAATGGCACGGGATAAAATTTAAACTAGACTAAAAGGATAGTGATAAAATGAAATTTACCCATATCTTTATTTGATGGAATTGATTCTAAATTAAGCAAAATATTAATAGAAAAAATAAACTAATATCAAATTTTTGCAATGAAAAGAATTTAAATTTTTGAATGATAAATCATATTTTTTAAATTAGTTTTTAAATATTTAGTTTATGATTAATATTATTCACAACTTAAAATTTTTGCAAAAATTAAATTTATTTGATTTATAGATCTCATTACAATATTTATATAATTTAATAATGTCACATTACTTGACTATATATATAATTATTTTGTAAAGAATATTTAATTATTCTTATTACTTTTTAAAATTTAAACACCTTACTATAGTATCTAAAATAGGTGGCATGGTGATAAAATATAACACTAAAATAAAATGTTAAATGCTATATCTATTTAGTTATTTATTTTTCTTTAGAAAATTGAAACATTAACAAAACAAGTGCAAAAAAACCCAGATGGACAACGTGCGACAAAAATTCCAATTTTAGAAGCTTGTTAGCTTCTTTATGTATTTACTATGCTTAATAAATTTATAAAGTATAGCATACTAAGTGTTGATATTATATTCCTACACAACGTGAAACAAAAATTCTAATTTAGGAAGCTTGTTAGTTTCTTTATGTATTTACTATTGCTTAATATATATATATAAATACATATAAAATCAAACTTATTGATGTAAGTACTTAGTTGTCAGTTTTTATCATATTCAATATTTTATATATAAAAATCTTAATATAATTTAATTTTATTCTCAATCCAATACAATTTAAAATCTTTAACTAAATTAAATTACAATGGTCGGCAATGTGACAAAAGAACCAAATTGATGATTTATTGATACCTCAGGGATGATATTGATCAAAATTGAAATTTAGTGGCTAAATTGATAAAAATAAACAAGCCTCGGGAATGTTTTTCATAATTTCCTTTCATTGAACCCAAGCGCTGCCCAGCAGAGGTATTGGGCAGTTCCTGCATGGTGCATCTAAACTGTTGATTTTCGAATCAGCGATCAAGAATAAATAAGTTTTATTTATTTATTTTTTTCAAGAATCCATACATTATGCGGCCTAAGCATAGCATGTCCCTATCCCTCTTTATTTCATCACTTTGTTTTCGGCCAGGTTAGCAATATTTTTGCTTCGAAACAAACAATTGGCTCCTAATTGTGGTTCGGTATCAGCCCATGAACCCACTAAAATAAACAATGCACAACTGAGTTAGCACATTTTATCTTGTCAAATTTTATTCAACAGCTACTGCGACTTCAATGTCATTTGCCACTACAACCCTAAACTGTAAAATATCATTTCAGGCAAAACAATTTCTTGAAAACAAAGAACCATTTCTAATTATGTTTTGGTATTAATCCTAAATCACTAAATCCTTTGTATACAGGTAACGCTCCTGCTTCTCATTCTCGCTCTCATCGTTTTCTAAACTACAGATCTGACGCTCTCACACTTCCGCTCCCCAAATTGGTGACTTAGTATCAATGCATTAATGGTAAGCAATACATTACGGAGCTTCGAGGCCATTTTATCTATAGTTCCTCACTGCAAAAAAATAAAGATCATTAAATAGATTCGATTATACAACAACAACAACAATAATAATAATAGTAATAATAATAATAATTTACCACATTATCATTTGTTCAGCTATTCATAATATTACCCCTTCAATTAATTTGTGGAGCTGTTCATAGCAGTAACATTGAAAAAAATAATAATTAGTACAATCTTGGTTTTCTAAAATGTCAAATAAAAAGAATGGAAAAAATTTCCTCGCCAAATAATTGTAGACACATATCTGTACGGGCTGAAGACAATTTCGTCCCATTAAAACAGTAGTTTCTGTATTAAAAAATTAATTTTTTTTAATTTGAGTTTTTATTATTTAATTTAATGATCCAGAATTGTCTTGACCCGCTACAAGAATTTGCTATCTGCAATTATTTGTCCCGGAAATCCAAGTAAACATAATTTGAAACATATACAATTGTCGTGACTTTAATGTAATTTATCATAATCCGGACCCAGAATTCAAGACGAGATCGAGTCTACTTAAATTATAGAAAGGGTTATATGTATTTTTTTTCAGAGGGACTGCCAATAGACAAAATAAAATATTTTTAAATTTTCTATAAATATTTCAAAAATCGAGCAGGGCCATGTCTCACCTCACTGTCCACCTTGGTCCTCCTATGGTCATAATAAACTAATTGATTCAATTATTCTCCCAACAAATTCTTTAGGACTAACATAGTTTACATGGCTACGTTTTCCCAAAATAGAATTGGAACTAAAATTACCAGAGGGTTTGTTTCCATAAATTGGAGGTTTACATGAATTAGGAAACAAGAAATCACGGCACAAGGACAGTCCAAAAAACATAACCTCAAAAAGGCAAAAGTTTACCTTCCAACTTCTGTACTTCGTTAAAAAAAAAACTAGTATATCAGCTAACACAAACACACACACACACACTTATCACTGGGTCATACCATCTCGATACAACAAGTAGCACAAAATATGAAAACTTGTAATTCCATGCGACTGAAAGGTAAAGATAATCGCCTTCTTCAACCAGATTAGACATAAACAAGACCAATCACCTCATATTAATATGAAAGCGGAATGTGTTGTAGTAGTTCCAATTATGTTTTGCTGTTGTATTTCATAATTCAAGTTACATACAACAATTTTGAAAATGACACTTATTTCACTTCTTTAATTCTGTGTATGATGATTTCATTTTGCCCGATCTTACTATTCTTCTTTAGGAGGATCCACCCACCGGCCGTGATCTTTAATTAGCTGGATCAAGGCATCTGTAGCGTGCTCCATTTCAATGCCTCGTTTTACAACAGTCTGAAAGTATAACCAACGCATCAATTTATTAATAAAACAATAGCAAGAAATAATTTTAACAATTGGTCACTTCATTGCCTAAATGTATTACTATTGATTACCTAAGGAGTCCAAATTTTTGGAACCATTTGATAGAGGAAGGGTGATAAAAAAAACAATGGGAAGGATGAAATAGTAGCTGCAAGTTGCAAGCTTGACGCAGAAGCGCGATACGATGGAGGAAAACAAAGAATTAGTTCTATAAGAACGAAATAGGAAACCAGGAAGAATGATTTTCATGAACTTTTGTAAACTTAGAAAGCAAAACTGGGATGGGTACATAAAAAAGTGATTATATTTTACTGTTGTTGCAGATCAGTATGTAGAACAATAAATATTAGGGAACTACTTCTAAGGTTTACTCTTCATATTTTACTTTTTCCTTGAGACAATACCTTACAAATTTATTTTTGAGGTTCAAAATCATCTAAACAGATATAATTAAGTTTGTAAAATTCAGAAAGCATAAAGCGAGAGAAACAAGAAGCACTAAGAAATGCAAACACTCTGAATCCATAATCTCAAGGGACTAGTATAATTGTATACAAATGAACTTCATGCCTAGCACCATATAGATACACGTGACTCAAATACTCCAAGGCTAGTTTATCGGTGACTATGGCGGTGTATTGACACACAATCTATGAATAAGTAACATCTCCTTATTTGTTACGTGGACTGAGATCACATTGACAGTCACAAAATATGTGTCTCTCTTAATGCGACCTCTTTTTTGTTCATCTGCCACTAACCACAAAAGCCTAACTAATTTTGTCGAGAATGCTCTTAAACTCAATTTTTTACACTTTTTGAAAGTCTGAGGGGGGAATATGGATAATTCAATTCTATATATCGTGCGAAATATAAAAATCCGTGAAACAATACCTTGCCAACATAGAGATCGATCTTTCCCGGAGCACCACCAACATAGCCGAAATCTGCATCAGCCATCTCCCCTGGTCCATTTACTATGCAACCCATAATGGCAATCTATAACAAAATAATGAAGATTTAAAAGAGAGAGAGAGAGAGAGAGAGAGAGAGAGAGAGCGAAGCATTTCTTATTTTTTATTACAAAATGAAGGTAGTCAGAAAATGTCATTAAAATTCACTAAGTTTGAAGGGATGTGGTAATTACAGAAACACCGGGTAAATGTGACGTTCTCTCTCTTATTTCTGCACTTATCTCTTGAAGGTCGAATAAAGTCCTACCACAAGATGGACAAGAGACATATTCCTGCAACAGGATTTAGGCATACATGCACATGAAAAAAGATAACAAATAAACTGTAACTTATAAATTTTAGTTTGCTCAAGAGTCAGAAGCCTCCTTACCGTCTTTGTATTCCGCATTCTGCAACCTTGTAACAAGTTGAAAGATGTGTTTCTAAGGAAATCAAAGTCCTGATCTGCGGCTTCTAATAGAATACCGTCTCCAAGGCCATCTACCAAAAGGGCTCCAGCATTGCTACCAGCACCAATTACTAAATCGTCCCTAAATATGAAAAGAACAGGTACATCATACCTATATGAGAACTGCCCACATTTTCACTTAGCTTGAGTAAAATCTGTTGTTACCTGTGGATTCGTTTAGGAAACTGAATATGGTGAATTACAGGGAAGTTGATACCATTTTCCGAAAGAAACTCAAACAACCTGTCACGTAGAAGATGGGTTAATATCAGAAATGGAATGGGCGAGGATCAAACCACTTCTTTACCTTCCAAAAACAATTGTAAAACTTGAAACAGAATAGCTAATTCTAATAGTGAATGGCACAGTAACTGAGGGAAAACTTTATCGATTTAGAAGGTGATGTAATCAATATTCAGCTCAAG
This sequence comes from Embelia ribes, assembly GCA_001753735.1. Lineage (NCBI taxonomy): Eukaryota > Viridiplantae > Streptophyta > Magnoliopsida > Ericales > Primulaceae > Embelia > Embelia ribes. The sequence continues at coordinate 9,868 of MKEJ01032649.1, forward strand.
AGAAAGCCTAGCAAGATGGCAGCTCCAGGTAGACATTCTGGGTCATTGTGTGGATAACAGAAGTCGAAGCCAAGTTGACACGAGTACATCTAATCTAATGAATTACCAAATATGATCCTATTTGCACCTTCGCAATGTAAATTTAAATTGTCTTTACAGATGGAAAACAAGCCCACCCAACATTTAAGAGAGTCCCCTCTACCCACTCCTCCTTTCTCTCGCCTTTCTCCCTCTCCCTCCCTCTCCCGAAAAGTTACAATGTTACATAAAAAAGGTTCCATAGATTAATCACCTCCTAGCTGCTTGTACTCGGCCGATCTTCTCCTCTGTATATGGCAAATCATGTAGAACCATTGTGGCATCAATGCTTTTTAGGACTTCTAGCTCCTCGTATGGTTCATCACCACGCACAGAAACAACTACGCGTGTTCCTGAAAGTCATACATACAAGTGAAAAAAGGTCCACATAATAGAAAGGATCCCATTTATTAATCAAAGAACTATGGGGACAAGAGACACCTTCTGGCAAAAGCTTGTGAGCACCAGTTGATAACTCCTTAAGGTTTATGAGGACCATGGCATTGGGTAATGGCTTTGTCAGCTGCTCCGACAAAGGAGTAATTATGCCCATACTTATATCTATCAACCTCTTGAGGGCAAGCCTCTGATTGCAGTTTCAAACACGTAAAACACCAACTGTTAGACATCAATGCTGCAAGCATGATATTTAACGCAAGGAAATATGGACCAAACTTCATGAAACCCTTACTGCATCACTGTCATCTGCCGGGGGTAGCTCTCTCAATAAAATCGAGTCCACGGTTGCAAGATCCTAAATTCACATGAAACATTGTTCTTTAGATCATTGATGCAGATTCTAAAATCTGAAGTCATACCATGTTGTATTTCATCTATAAGTTTAATTGGATGCGAAATGTGAAGGAGGAACAACCTTAAATGGCATTCCAACGACAAGTTTAGCTGCAAGTGACTTGTAGAGGAGTTCGGGGGTCTGCATATGAAAGGAATAAAATCTTGTAAGATGTAGCTTGAATTGAAAAAACATACTAGCAGTAGCTCCAAAAGGAAATGGCGGCATGTCTCCTTCATTAAGATTATGCTTCATTATATATAAATTTAGTATCACTCCTCATAGGCTCATACACATCTATATGTGATTGGTATTGAAAAGTTGGTTATTTAAGA
>MKEJ01032666.1:0-16241 GCA_001753735.1 Embelia ribes
AAGACACGATATTCCATCATATAATATATCGTACAACATTTCATACAAATTTACTGAATCATATAGTGCAAAGATACCATTCTTTGCTTAATATATATATGTAATGGTACGTTAAAATAAACTAGACAACTGTATATATCTATGATAAATGTATGTAAAATATATAATAGAGAGAGTGCTACAAGTTTTAAAACCCACGTCAAAATGGGAATAAATTATCATTGAATTGCATTTCCTTTGTAAACGTAATAGTAACCTTGAGCGGTAATTATACTTACCTATAATGATGCCCTACTTTTTTTTTTAAATAACTTTACCTTGACAGGTGACTGAGAATTGGTTTATGTATTTTTTTAAAAACTAAATTTGGTTTAATTACTTCCGAGAACAACAGGAGATAAAAACTTAAGACAGAACGTATGATACAATACATACATCTCCAAAATATGTAATGCCTAGATTTAATTGATTTCCCGTTCAGTTATTTTCCTTCATTTCTAGATTTTGTTTTGCTTATTATTTTTGGTGGTGTTCATATCTATCTTTTTTAAAATTACTCATTCTTGCCAGCTGAACGGCTGCCATCCAATTCTAGACCTTCGAAAATTAAAAAAAAAATTAAAATAGTAAGTTTCGCCAAGTTAAATGGAAAAAATTATTTAGCATGGGAATTGTAATTTTATGCAACCAAAGATGTTGTTTGGTTAGAAGTCAGTTTCCAACTTTAGAATCTGTTGTCCAAATTTTTATAGTGTTGAGTTTTTGTCTATCAAAATCTATTAGATATTGATTTATGTAAAATAATTTTCAAACTTAAAAAAATTGAAGCAAGCTATAAAACTTCAAAGATTACTTGGCGCCACATGCGATTTTGAATTTTTTTTATTTAGTGTAATAAAAAATAATTTATAAATTTAAAATGTGAAACGTATGGAATATTACGTTGAAAGTTGAAACAGTACCTCATTTCGTTGCTGGTGTCTGCCCCCACAAATCTTTTTACCCAAGTACAAACAACCCTATACCCACCGTTTGTTTCTTGAATAAATAAAAATTTTAATATTTTATTATCACGTTCAAATTAAAAAAATCATATCAAAAGGATAGTATTACGGGATAATCAATAATAAATGAGTTATATAATATAAATTATAAATACAACTTAATTAAAAAAACAATTTTTGTTGGATTTGAGATACGAAAAATAAAGTTGATATTTAGAAGGAAGAGAGTTAAATTACAATATTGATTTTTGTTGACTCAAATTTTAATCAAATATATTTTGATGATTAAAAATGAGTCGTAAACAAAGTTTAATTTATATCCATTATGATACTAATGTTTGAGCAAATTTACGTAAAGGTACAAAGTCTATTATAAGGTCAAAACACGACACAACTTTAAGAAAAAAATAAATGTCGAATAAGTAGTGGCCTAAATAATATACTAAAGAAACGTTGTTTGATAAAATGACTAGCTGATAAACCCAATGAATATTTACAAAACATGTCTAGAAAGATAATGCAAATATCTATAAGTTTTATGTTTTAGTAAAATTTCAATTGAAAGTGCAAAATGACCAAAATGAAGAAAAATATTTAAAGCATTCAAAACCAACACTGTTTCATAAAATGGACATATCTCTTAACTTATAAATCTAATGAAAGTGTGTTTTACATTTCTAGAAAGAGAATTAAAAAATTTACAACTTTCATACTTTGACAAATAGTAAATTCTAAGCCTAAAATTGACAAAACAACCAGAAGATCTAACAACACAAAAGTTGACAAATGTTGACCGATTTTGACTGTATACGGATTGGGCGTTGACCGTATATAGATGGGGCGTTGACCGTATACGGATGGACAATTAATCACATGCGGATGGAGGGATGATAACATGCGGACACACGACCGTATACGAACATAACAGTGACAACAAGTAGTTAGAAGCTCGGTCATAAAAATATTTGATACACTACCATGTTTCAATAATTTATGTCATATATTGACTCAAGCTCAAGCATTGTAAATGGGAGACTTTACCAACACTTCAAACAATCTCTCTGAGTTATCTCATATCTCTTAGCAACAAACAATATTGCAAATATTTAAATTCCATATTTTTCATTTATGCTTGTAAAAATCTATACTCATGAGTTTTATTCTTCTTAATTTACGAGTATAAAGATTCATTCTTAATTTTTTTTTGATACTACTGAATTGTGAGGGTATACTTTAATTTGAGAGATTGTCTCAAGTAGAATGGTCAACACCCGTAAAGCTGATTGGGGGATAATATTTATTTTAGTGATAAACGAAGCTCAAGCAACGCTAGGGATAGTAGACTTGAGAGATTAACTAATATTTGACCGAACAACTATAAAACTATGTCTACATTTATTTTCATTTAACTCTTTACAATTTAATTATATGTTTTATTAATATTCTTGCTAAAAGTTTCTAGAGGGTTATTATATCAAAAAGTTTTTAAGTTATACATTTACCTAATTCACCATTATCTTGTGTTTGAATAAGGGATAACAATTTTTTTAGTAGGGCCTATATTTGTTTTTACAAATTAAACTTTGGAACCTAAAAAAACAAAACTTCAAAACTGATGGTGGAAAATAAAAATTTTAAAACTTAAAAAAAAAAAAAAGAAGAAATTAACCACCAACACGGGGCCAATCCATTGCAGAGAGTCAGTTTCGGATTACCTTTTGCTGTCTGTTTTATTTTTTTTCTTGAAAATTATATACTGAAGTATATGGTAAACTTTAAATCACATTTTTTTAATAATCAGTTTTTGTTTTTTTGGGACATTTTTTGAAGCAGTTTTAGGAATACTTTGAAAAACTATTTTTGTTTTTTATTTCATTAATTACTATAATAACATCATTTATATTTATTTCATTTCTCATATATAAATATTTTTATCTTTTTACAATAAAAAATATTATTTACCAAATACTTAACTACTCATCAAAATAAAATTTAAAATTTATTTACTAAATATTAATATTATATTTAATTTTAAATTAATTTTAAAAAACATTAGCATTTCCAAATTCAGCCTCAGAATTTTAACCTTTTAAAAGAAATTCTTATGTAGGAAATAAATATTTTTGATAAGAAAATCAGACCCGTTGGGTAAAGAACTCAAAGTCACTGATATGTATTTGACTATTCAAAAGTTTGGTGACAGATCTTTTCCCCGGTTCACTTTCCCCTTTACCTTCCGTCTCACAGCGTCTCTCTCTCTCTCTCTCTCTCTCTTTATCTCTCTCTCTCTACAGGATGCCATGCGACTCCTCTCTCTTCACCTACCGCACCCCCACTTCTCACTATCTCACCTCACTCTCGTTTCTCCATGAACCCTCCTCCCTCTCTCTCCTAACCCATCTCTCCCATGGCGGCGGACCTCAACGGCGTCGAGGCGGTGCTCGATTTCATGAGAGAGAACGGCTTTTCAACCTCCCAATCCGCCCTAATCGAGGACGTCCTTGAGCGGTCATCTACCCTAGTCGAATCGATCGAACTCGAGACGTTTCTGTTCCCCGTGGCTCCGGTGAATATCCCGGTGAATCGGCGGAGGATTGCGGGGGAGGGTGGAGGGGACGAGTCGTCGGATGAGTTCGTTAGCTTGGGTTCTTCCACCTCTGATCTCTGCTCTTCTGGTACCGAGTCAACTTTAATTTTATTTATTTTTTTTAATTTCGTGTTCAGTAGTTTAAGATGGTTTGTGCATACAAGGAGAAAAAGGTTGAGGCTCTAACTACGTAAAAAGATATGCATATTGCATAATTAGACAAGTGAAAGTTGCTTTAGATATAAACTGGCGGCGTCTGAAAATTCATGTTAGCGACAAGACGTAATATATTATTTTAATTTTATTTAACCGTCCAATAAAATGGAATTTTAAGACTTGGAAGATGACAATGATAATCTATTTTGTGTGAACTATTGGTAATTCATTTATTTCGTATCTCAGGGCACTCCCAAGGGATTAGCCATTGTAAATGCCTAAATTTTAACGATTTAAAATCATAGCACCATTGTCTGCTGAGTTTTTGTACGACAGCAGGTTGGATGCATGACGTATATATATATGTATGTGGGAACTACTACATATGCAAATGTGTCATTTATCCAAGCCCGACTCATGTAAAAAAAGGGGGAAAAATCTTCATCATGTTGGAGGAAAGTTAAATTAAATCTTAATCCTATATCACGAACTTCAGAATTGATATAGCCTGAGGTATAGATATTGCACCTGGCCCATAAACTTAAAAATTGAGTTGAGTATGAAAAGTAGGCTCTAGTTTGGTAGCCGTATTAGGGTATTCCTCAATCCTTAAATTTAGGGTTTGTTTGCTTGCGAATTTTAAGTTCAAGAATTTCTGTTTTTTTTCCTTTCTGAAAAGCTGGATTATATTAGGTTGCATGACTTTTGAGATGAGCTTATTTGTTAGTTTGGCCTAATTAAGCATGAAACTTTAGGTCCAAATTTTTTCTTAGGGAAAAAAAGGTTAGTTTTTTTTTCTTATAAGCTTCAACCAAATCCTTAATCCTTTCATCTCAATGCATATGTGGAGAACCAAAAATAAAAAATTGAACACATCTTTATCACTATAGGTGGACTGATGCTTGTGATGAGTCCCATGACTTTATGTATTAAGTGACGCAATGGAGAATTGCCATAACACAGTTTTTATAATATTTATTTATCACAAAAAAATTACAATGAATTGTAAAGATTGTACTTGTCAAGGTACTTGAACAAGCATCTCAGCACCCACACTGCTTGTTCAAGCATTACTAGCTCACCATCTTCCATTGCACCACTTGATGCTTAGAGCCATGAGTCCATCACAAGCATTGGTCCACCTGCAGCAGAGGAGATGCTCTGAGAAAGATCTCTTGAGTTCAATCCTTAAAATTTAGGATTGGGAGTCCCTTCGAGGCACTAATAAGTATGCCCTTATAGCAAAACCCCCTGTATGCGGGGAAATTGATTAGTGTTAAGTTATACCGGTGGGGTTTTCTCTTCAATTTAATTCTTGATATTTAGGGTAAGGTCGTAGGCACATATTGAGGGGAACTGGGAAGCCTTTATTGTGTATAAAATAGTTTCTAACATAAAGTTGCATTTATCTTTATTTTTAGGTTGTTTTAGCGGTTTTTCTTTTCTTTTTTTACCCAGGGGGTGGGGGGAGGAAATTTTAATTTATTTATTTATTTTTTATTTCTAATGTGTTTGAACCCAGAAAATATTTAATATCACCCTCGCATATGCACCTTGGCGTAATTCAGATTTTCTGTCTGCGTTATTGGTGGTACTGAGCAGTATATACCACCATGGAATTAGATAATACGATGGCGTAATTTCTTAGTTGAGACTTCCCCACCCCGGAAAAAGAAAGGAAAAAAAAAAAAGAAAAGAAAGGTCACGATTAGCAATAGTAAGTAGGTAAGTACATGAATTAGTATTATCATCGCAGCCCAACTAATCCATCCACTTGAAATTTAGTTTTCGCCATAAAATACACTTATCAATAGAAAACGTTATTTCTAGTAATTTGTTGCTAAATAATTAAGTTGATAAATTTGATTCTAGAATAAAAATTGTACGACATTCTCTTCACGTCATGTTTCGTGAGAGGATAAATGATAAATCACACCGTTGAATCTGTATCGAGGAAAATTAGAAGCTCAGTATATAGAGACATGAGGATGACGCAGAATCGGATTAGATGTCAAAATGTTCTTCAATAACTAGAATATACAGATACTTGTAATTCAACTCTACCAAATTTTTAAATGAATGCTGTATTTATAGATCGTTTTGCCAGCATCATACTACATATATTTACAGTATTTGTCGCGATCCATTGTGCATTTGAAAATCCTATTTTAGTTAACGTATTGTATCCCATGACATTATCCCATAAGAGAATAGTTCTCATGCCTTTTTAAGAAGCTACCATTTTGGTTTTTGAAATTAATCTAGTTTTTATCTTTTTTTCTTGCCTATTCAATTGATTCTTGAATCAAATGCATATCTGTGCAGGAGTAGCAATCTACACTTTCCCTGGTTAGCATCGGTTACGAGTCTTAGTACATGTGTAGCTGTATTTTTTGAACCATGTGTGCCTGTATTTGTTTTCTCTTTGGTTTTAATTGACATCATATGGCCTCATATAGATCTTTTCTTTTTGGTTTAATTGGCATCATAAGGGGAATTTAATTCCAAGTTTCTGAATATTGTTGCATACTCTTTCACAGAGTTCACAAATCCCTACGGTGTTCGTACTACAACCGAAGTAAGCTCCCAAACGTCCTCAGAAAGATTATCTCAGTTTGGTACAGCTCGTGAATACCATGATTTTGACATTGAAAATGACCTTTACTGGTACAACGAGGAAGACAAAGATTTTACTATGCCTTCCCACTTTGATGGCACAGACCCGTTTGTTTGCCCAAGTGAGGACAAGTTTGTTATGACAGCTGAAACCGGGAAGCCAATCGATAATGACCTAGGTTATAAGCATATGTCAGAAGGATGTGAAAATCTGGAAGGAATTAATTCCATGGACAAGCCCTGGCCTTTGAGTCTTTCTTCTCTTACGGATATGAATGGGGTTGGACTAACAAGTTATGATAATATTGAAGTAAATTTCATGAACGGAGGGGTCGAAAATGTTGAGCCGGCTGTTTATAAAGCTTCAAACCCGCACTGTGTACAAAGTTTGGATACAAAAGGAGTTCTGAGTAGTGATGACAAACTTGAACAGAAGTACTATAAAGGTGTTAATGAAGGAGAAACGACTAGAAGTGCCCATGAACCAGAGGGTGGTCCTGATGGAGAGGAGGGTACTGCTGAGCCTTTGATATATGATGCAAATGATGAGGAATATGAAGTATTTCATCTAAGAATCATTCACAGGAAAAACCGGTTAGTGCTCCTTGAATTTTATAGCTCTTAAATCTTAATCTAGGAATTTTATGCTACAAGGGGAAATCTAGATGATGGACTGTTTAATCATGTTGGATAATGAACCTTTATTGTGAAGAGTGGAGTGCTGAATGAATTACCAAATTTTCAAGTGCTGAGGTGGAATAAAAGATAGAGGGAATTGTTGGATAGCTTTATTTTTCTTTATGGTAAGGGCTTTATCACACTTTGATTGTAATCTGTTGACTCAAGTGAAAATGCATTAGCCATATAGGTTTGAGAGAAGAAAGAAGAAGAAACATAGGAAATTGGGTTAAAGGGTCATTTTCAATCCCCTTTATCCATCACTTATTACTAGGTAGATTAAAACCAGCTTAGTATAAAGCCCTATATATAAATAGCCCTATATATAAATAACAATCAGAATATATCTCTCTCTATATATTATATATATATGAAAGTGGCAGCATTCTAACCTTACTTTATATTTTGGGTAAAACTAGTGACTGAACCTTAATTGTGCGGAATTCAATGCTTAGCAAATGCACTAAGGAACATCGTAGTTTTCTTGGAAATATACCCAAGTATCGAATCTCTCGAGGACTCCTAAGCGTATCGGAAATCCTAAGAACACTCGAATTGAATCACTGCGATCGCAGAATTCATTTTCAATCAAAATTTAACTAATTTACGCCTACTCCTAATTTTTCCTTGGGATTCCCATTACGGGAGCAGTTTTGTGATTACGACTAAATGTGATTTAAACAAGAAATACAACTAGAATGCTATTAAATGATACACGACGAAAACAACAATTAATAAAGTCTTGCCTATGTCGGGGAATCCGATAGGTTAATTTCCTCCCCAAATTGCCCTATATGATTAATTCCGGTTAAATATAGTAAGAAAATCACGGTCATATATTTTTTGGTGTATCTCATCCTAGTGTGCCATTGGGAGCGTGCCAAGTTTCATAGCTACGCCTATATGATGTCTAATTTACTTCCAACAATTTCAAAAACTCTAGATTTTCAAAACAAATTCAATTTTTTGGATTAAGACTTATAAAAATCAATCTCGTCAATTAGGGTGTTCGGGGGTTCAATTAACCTACTTTCATCCCCTAAGGCAAGATTGAACTTAGACTAACATATCAATAATGAACATAACAATATACAAATCAAAGCTTGAAAATATAAATATGATGATTATTCTAAACAGCAATAAAGTTTATAATTGAACTTAATAGCAATTAAACTCAAGAAGCTTTAAACAACTTGATTATTATTATTAATAGAAAAGTGTACTTACAACCTTAATGAACTTGAAATGAAAATTACAACTTTGAATGTTTTACAACCCTTTCTTCTTCAATGGAAGCCAAAAACAAAGAGAAAATAAAAGCAAGAACAAAGTAGTGACAATGAAGAGAATTTGTAAGAAGAAGAAGAACAAAAACTAAGTGAATTTTTAAGGAGGAGGGAGTATTTATAGAGGGAATTGGTGAAGGTAAATGGGAATTTAGGCGGGTAGATGTGGGTAGATAGGAATTTAGGTTGGTAGATGGGAATTGACGTGGGTAGATGGGAATTGGTGATGGTAGATGGGAATTTAGGTTGGTAGATCGGTGATTGTCCCACTTTTTGAGCTGTTTGATCGAAATACACTGAATTATTGGTCACTTCTGTGCCTTTTATTTTCCATTTTTTTTTTCATAATTCTGCAGCAATTTTTACAAGCTCGTTATTTGGCCTTTTTAGCATCAATTACCTGAAACGCACATAAAAACCAATAATACCGAAGTATAACATATTAAGTGCGTTAAATGCCAAATAATTGATGTTATTGCTATAGATAAAACCAATATTTTATATATTTTTGTATTGCAATCACCCCTTCTACCTAGAAATTTCTAGTCCCTAAAAATGCAGTAGACAACCACTTATTAAAAAATAAAATTCAAGAGAAAAATAAAAATCCTAACTCACTTTCGCAGTAATCACGAGTGCATTTAGCTTATGCACTAAGTGGTTAAACCCGTAGGTGTCCCTCGTGGACGAGTGTGGTCTCGTGAGGGTTTACCAGGGCGATACCAACAAACAACGTAAAATGAGTTTCAAAATTTTCAATAAAGCTCAAAGCCAAATATGCTTAACAAGTTGCTTCACAATTTAACTAGTTAGACCAGTCGACCATCCTAAATCAGAGTGGACACAACTTTAACTAGGTTCGAATCGCATCACTGAATCTCGATTATTCAAGGAAATTTAAATTTAGGGCAGTTTTTCTATGAATTAACAAGATAGAATGTAAAACCAATTTTCTTTTTCCATACTCGACTCAAAATAAAATTTTAAGGATGCCATTATAAATATACTTTCCACATTCCAAAATATAAGTCGATTGTCACTGCGACGTCATTCAACTTATTTTTCATACTATCTCTTCAGTAACACTCTATTATATATTTTTGTTGGTAATATTTATTTCTTTTGTCCAACCAATATTACCTTTTTTTTCATTATTATTATTATTATTATTATTATTATTTATTTTTTATTTTTTTTACTTTTTTTGACCGTTGTTGGGCTCTTTCACATTTTCGACCACTTTAGCTTTCAACTTTTATTTTACCATGTTCATTTATGCAAAAAATGCAATAATAGATAGAGAGCATGAAGTATAATGAAAAGTGTAACGAACTGGTATGAAAAAGGAAACGAGAACATATACCAAGTTTTGCTTTGAGTGTGTATACTGATATATTACAGTTGTCATATAATCCTGTTTAGTGCATCTTTTATCCTCAACACCTATCATATCAAATGCTATGCACCAAATAGGAAACGTGATTAAAGTATCAAATGTAATCAACAATAAGAGTTATCGCACCTCAAAATCATAACATAAGAAAATACGACGTAAATGAACATGCATGATCGTGATAATAAAAAGAGTAACCACAAAGCTACTATACATAAAATGTGAAAGGCTATCAATAGCCAATCACTATCATTCTTAACATATTGAAAAATAAATAAACCAAAAGAATAAAAGAAAGATGAACACAAATGTCTACATACACGACTGACAGTCCTACAAAACAATTTTTTTGTAAGTAGTTCGATCTATCGAACTGTACAATAACTGAAAACTGAAGAAAGATAAAAATTACTCCTAGGACAGTACCTATGACTTACAATTATACCAATATATTATTAAAAATACAGTATAAAGCTCAGTTCCCCCCAAAAAACCAATTGGGACTAAATTCAAAAAATGTTCCCAACTTTTTAATAAATATTGGTATACACTATGTATACATGCACCACACTAACACTCTCCCTTATTTAAACCAAACATAGTCCCTATGTTTAAGTTCAAGAAGAAAATGCGACTCAATTTACAAAAACAAAGAAAAAGGCAAAAAACAAAATGAAAACGAAAGAAAAACGAAAGAACGAAACCAAATTACTATATACAAAAGAGCTTCTTGAGGCATGATCACTCGTAAACCGGATCAACGAGACCCATCTCGACCATTGGTTCATATTGGTTGTCATAATATGGCTTCAAACGATAACCATTTACCTTGAAAATTATAGTCTTACTAGGTTTCGGGTCGTAAATTTCGTAAGTACCATACGAACCAATATCATGAATGATGCAGGGTCTGGTCCACCTTGACTCGAGTTTTCTGGGGAACAAATGCGAACAAGAGTTGTAAAGGAGGACTTTGTCCCGTACTGCATAAGTCCGAGTCTTGATATGCTTGTCATGCAAACTTTTTATTTTGGCTTTTGTGACTTTAGCGTTCTCATATGCATCATTCCTTAATTCTTCCAATTCGACTAGATCAAGTTTTTGATTGTCCTTCGAAGCAATTAACGATTCGTTGTATTGCCGAATCGCTAAATATGCCTGATGCTCAAGCTCCACCGGAAGGTAGCATGCGTTACTATAAACTAATCTACAGGGAGACATCCCTAAAATTGTCTTATAAGTGGTTCGATAGGCCAAAGAGCATCAATCAATCGGTCGGCCAATCCTTTTTGTTTGGGTTAACTGTCTTTTCGAGTATTCCCTTCACCTCACGATTGGTCAATTCAACTTGGCCACTCGTGGATGGTAAGCCGTTCCTACCTTGTGTACTATTTCGTACTTCTTGACCAACACTCGTAAAAGGGTGATTGCATAAATGTGTTCCGCCATCACTAATGATTGCACGGGGAGTACCGAATCGAGAGAAAATATTTTCTCGTAGGAATTTGATCACGACTTTGTGATCATTTGTTCGGGCGGGGATTGCTTCAACCCACTTGGACACGTAGAGTCCATTGCTACCAAGATGCATAGAAAGCCATATGAGCTTGGAAAAGGACCCATAAAATCAATGCCCTAACAATCAAATATCTCAATCGTTATGATGGGTTCTTGGGGGCATTTTATTCCGCTTGGTAAGCTTACCAAGACGTTGACACCTGTCGCAACTTTGGCAAAAGGAATATACATCAACATTGTCGGCCTATAGAAACCGCATTGTAGGATTTTGGCCGTGGTCTTATTGGCTGTGAAATGTCCACTACATGCTCCACTATGACAATGCGCGATAGCGTCAGAGATCTCGTCATCGTAGAGGCAACGCTCTACTATTTGATCGGAACGATATTTGTACAAGTATAATCATCCCAGAAAAAGTGTAGCTTTCTGTAGGAATCGCTTCCTATCGTTGATTAACCGAGCTAGAGGTATAGTTTTGGTGACAAGATAATTTGCCAGGTCGGCAAACCAAGGAGCGGTACGAGTACTTATCACATAAAGTAGTTCATTGGGAAAGTTCTCGTTGATCGGAAAAGAGTCGTCACCCAAGGATTGGCTTGTTAGCCTTGATAGGTGATCGACGACGACGTTCTCGACCCCTGTCTTGTCGTGGATTGCAAGATCAAATTCTTGCAATAAAAGGATCTATCGCAAGAGCAGAGCTTTGGCATCCTTTTTTGAAAGGAGGTATTTCAGAGTTGCGTGATCCGTAAAGATGGTCACAAGAGAACCAACAATATAGAGCCAAATTTGTCTAAATCAAATACAACTGCAAGTAGTTCCTTCTCAGTCATGGTGTAATTGATTTTTCTCAGTCATGGTGTAGTTGAGTTGGGAATCATTTAAAGAACGGCTCGCGCAGTAAACTACATGCGGCTTCATGTCCTTTTATTTCCCCAAGACCGTTCCTACCGCATAATCGTTTGCATTACACGAGTTCGAATGGTCAGGGCCAATCCGGGGCTTGCATTATAGGGGCGGAGATCAAGTTTTGCTTCAAAGTGTCAAATGCACCATGGCATTTGGAAGTCTACTCGAAGCAGACATCCGAGGATAGAAGATGACACAAAGGTTTAGCCAAGTGGCTAAACGAGTGAATAAAATGTCGGTAGAAACTGGCGTGTCCAAGGAAGGATCTCACTTCTTTAACCGAGGTTGTAGCTTTTCAATAAGCTTAACCTTAACTTTATCGACCTCGATTCCCCTAGCAGAGACAATGTGCCCGAGCACAATACTTTGTGTCACCATGAAGTGACACTTCTCCCAATTGAACACGAGATTTATGTGTTAACACCATTGAAGAACACGTTCGAGATTGAGAAGACACTTGTCAAAACTATCTTTGTAAACAGATACGTCACCTATGAAAACCTCGAGAATCATTTTGACCATGTCACTAAAAATACTTATCATGCACCGTTGAAAAGTCACCGGTGCATTGTATAAGCCGAATGACATACACTGATAAGCAAACGTTCCGAAAGGGGAAGTGAACATGGTCTTCTCTTGATCGTCGTATGCGATTTCAATTTGATTGTACCCCAAATATCCATCGAGGAAGCAATAATATGCACAACCTGCAACTCTTTCAAGGACTTGGTCCAAGAAAGGCAAAGGAAAGTGATCTTTCTTGGTTACAACGTTCAAACGATGATAATCAATGCACATGCGCCAACCCGTCTTGACACGAGTTGGGATCAATTCGTTCTTGTTTTGAACAACTGTGACCCCAGACTTTTTATGGACAATTTGAGTTGGGCTAACCCATTTGGAGTCCGGAATAGCATAGATAATTCCGACCTCCAACAATTTAATGACTTCGTTTTTAACCACTTCTTTCATGATTGGATTAAGCCGCTGTTGCATTTGATGCATCGGCTTGGCTTCATTCTCGAGGTAGATTCGGTGGCTACACATTAAGGGACTTATCCCTTTCAAGTCTGCTATTGACCAACCAATGGCTTGGCGATGTTTGCCAAGAACTTTTAAGCAATCCGTTTTCTTGAATCGGAGCAAATGTGGCCGAAATGACCACAAAAAATGCCTTACCTTCACCTAAGATGTACTTGAGCTCCTTGGGGAGGGGCTTACATTTCGGTGTTGGAGCTTTCTCATTGGAAGGAATAGCCATCGAAAAAGGCTTTTCTAGTACGGCTCCCACCTTGCAATTTGCATCGACTCGAGTTTCTCGCACTAACATCGGTATCAATCAAACTTTGCAAACGTTTCCAAACCTTTCAACGACTTCGGACTTGAAATGCTCCTCACAAATCGTTTGGATTAGATCAATCTCCTCGAAATCACTCTTGCTATCATCGGGTTTCTTACATAGATTGAAGACATTCATACCTGTTTTCATTTTACCAAAGGATAGCTTGAGGATTCCGTCCCTACAATTGATAACGGTTTTTAATGTTGCTAGGAACGGATGTCCAAGAATGATCGGAATTTGTTTGGTTGAGTCGGAAATGACATGAGTATCGAGGACTACAAAGTCCACCGGATGATAAAATTTCTCAACTTGGACCAAAATATTTTCAATAACACCCCTTGGTGTTTTCACCGATCGGTCGGCCATTTGAAGTAAGGCACGTGTAGGTTGAGTTCACCTAATCCCAATTGTTGATACACGGAATTTGGGAGAAGGTTCACACTTGCGCCTAAATCGAGCAATGTATGACCGATTGTGCAATCACCTATCACAATTGGTATTGTAGGACAACCGGGGTCCTTATACTTAATCGGAGTGTAGGGATCGATGATCGCACTAACTTCTTCGGTGAGAAACGGTGTCTCCTTGACATTCAACTTTCTGAAGGAGTGGAATGTTAATCTTCAAGTCTTTAAGGAGCTTTGTATGCTATGAGATTTGTTTAATGGCATCAAGGAGTGGAATGTTAATCTTCACTTGTTAAATAGTTTCAAAGATTTCTTTTTGAAGTGCCACCTTGGGTGGAGATAAACGTTGAGGAAATGGAGGTCTCGGAATGTGAACTTCTTCGGGCTTTTTATTTGCCTGAGTACCAACCACTTTTTCCAATTATAACTCTCTACTTAGCCCTTTAGATGTTTTATCTCTTGATTGATACGTTGGATTGAAGGCTAACTAGAGTGTCAGACGATCGAAACAAGGGTTGGTTTCCACTTTGGTGCACTTGAGGAGTTGGATTGATAGAAGTATTACTTCGTTCAATTGAAAGAGATAAATTTTGGGTAGTTTGTCCATGGGGAAATGTTTTCAACTTTTGATTGATCCAAGTCAACAATAGTTATATTTTTAGACCCATTTGCTTCTTCTTCCCGTCTTCCCCATTCCTCTCCTCTTTTCGGGATCATTTTCTTACTTCTCACTACCGTCACCGCATTAACCTTATCAGGTTGTTTTGGCTCTAACGAACTACTCTCGGCAAATTGCACCATCTTTGGTAGATGAGGTTCAGGCTATACCGATAGTCATCCTCCTCCCAGTTTATGTAGAGATTTAATAAGCTAGTTCAAGTGACGGGAGATATCAGTGATGGGTTTCTCTAAAGTATCGATACAAGGATCGGTCACAAGTGTCGGTGGCTTATTTTGTCGATAATAAGGGGCTACTTAAGCATTCGGTTCCGAGGGTTTGTACCCCGATTTGTATTGGAAGTTTTAAGGCAAAGGAGCCTCATTTTTCCATGATAGATTAGGGTAATTACGCCATCCCGGATTGTAGGTTTGGAAGAAAGGATTTCCCCTACCTTGATTATATGTTGGGGCAGGTTATTGTTGCACATATTGGGTCAATTGTGTTTGGCCGTAAAATGTGTCTTTCATTACTACCATTTGATAGCAATCCTCTATTTTATTGCCATCACCTTGGCAAAAGCTACAAGTAATGGACACTGGAGGTGTAGCTACCACATAAACCTTCTCGATCTCCAAGACTTCCATTTTATTCTTCAATGAGACATACTTAACCTTCCACTCTTCGGCCTCATTGAGATGATAAGCACCCTTCTTTGTCGGACCATCTTTTACAGACAATATATTGGTAACTCCAACTAGAGAGTTTTTCCAAGTTCGGGATTCATTGGCGAGATCATCAAAGAATTTTCAAATGTCAGCGGTGCTCTCTTTGAATAGATATTCGCCACATATGGAGAAAATTGTTTTCTTGAGTTGAGCACTTAAATACAGTTGAAAGAATTTGACAAACCACCACTTGTCAAAACTATGATAGGAACAAGCCAGGAGTAAGTCCTTAAAATGCTCCCAAGCTTGGAAGAATTTCTCGGATGGGAGCATTGTGAATTGCAAGATGCGTTCTTGATACTTTAAAATTTGATGATGCAGAAAATACTTATTCAAGAAAACCTTTTGTATATTGTCCCATGTTCTAATAGAATAGGGTAGAAGCGAATTAAACCATGCCTTGGCTTTATTTTTTAGTGCGAAGGGAAATAGTCGGAGACATACAATATCGGGCTCGATAGATGGATCACCGAAAGTGGAACAAATGGCAACGAAATCATTGATAAAATTATAGGCACTTTCGGCTTCCAAGACATTGAATCCTTGAAGGGATCCTATCATCCCCACCTTGAACTTGAATCCTCCTTGTTGGGTTTTGGAAGAATAATACATGACGGCATACATCTTTTTAAAGATTGAAGTATGTATTCTGCCGGTAAATAGACAGGATTGATAGGCGGGGGAACCGGATGATGAACGGGAGGTGGCGCCTGTTGACTCATGACAATATATGTTTGAACCACTTGCATTATTTGGGAGATAATCCGAGTGGATTCCCTGAAAGATTTTAGTTGCTTGCAATGAGAGGCGGCATACCTTGAGGAATTGAGGAGGAGGAGGAATAGGAGGATTATTGTGAAAATTTCCACCACTGGGATATTTGAAACCTATTGGAGGATGATTGTCTTAAACAATGCCATTACTTGTCACGCCCCCGAATCCCTAACACCCGGAACCCG
>MKEJ01032674.1:0-17085 GCA_001753735.1 Embelia ribes
AATTATCCCTAGTTACATTTCAATAAAAGAACCACCATAAATAAACAATAATAAATACAAATTAAATTAATATATATAAGTAATTAACTTTAATATAATAAAAGTAACAATTTCAACAAAATAGTAAATAATCATATTTTATTTGATTGATAATTAATAAATTTTATTACTATTTACTTTTTAATAATATTTTATTTGATAAAAAATAATAATAAATATAAGTACATATTATTTTAATGTTGGTGTGAAAACTCTAAATATGATATTTTTAAAGTGAATATATAGCGCTTTAAAGCACATTACAATTTTTTTGTGTAATATTTATGTAAACAATAGGTATAGTAGTAAATTTAATAAAATAGTCCAATTCCTATTATAACACAAAACAAACACATTTTAGATTTATACCTATGAATTAATAGTCTAATCTTCTTTAATATGGACCATTTAAGTTATTACTCTAATTCCCGAATAGTCAAAACAGAGCTGATACATCATCGATTTTCCCTTGCTTACATTTATTCAAAGATATTCTCTTTAAATTACCCAAGGCCTCTGAAATCGTCACCAATCGAATTTATCATGAGAATTAAGTTCAGATCACGGAACTATATTCACCTGTATCTTGTTCAAAAAGAAAAGCTTTAATAATTTTAAATTTTACGTTCCCAAGAATCGTCACCTATCGGAAATGGTCTCTGTGACCGTGTACGCTTAAAATTGCTGCTCGGTTCTATTGTGACGGTGTACAAGCTAATCACACGCCAACAAGTACAAATTTAGTACATAATAGCAACATTCATGTTCATACAATTTTCCTGATGAAGCATTTCTCACAAAGATACCACTCCTTCAAAATTTGGCAACATGAAAACGCGTATCTATACATGATTCGCTGGTTCTCTATCTAACTCGTCTTAGTTGCAGATACGAGGCCTTCTCTCCACCAAGGGGATCGAGCTTCATAGTAATGTTCAACGCCATCATCGTCTTCCCATGAGATCTTACAGGCTTGCAGACCGATAGCAATACTAGGCTCCTTCCCATGACGAGCACTCCACTCTTGCACAGCAACTGCTTTGTCATCATCACTTAGGTGCTTTCTCTGGTGCTTTCCGAATGGGTTAAGCCCAGGATTCGTCATCTCCGCAATTGCAGCAGGCATGTACATAGAGTCACCCACTACGGGTGCACCCCAAGCAGCCAACTGCGCACGAATCTGCACAACATAAACCGAAATTGTCAATATGTATAAACGCTGTCAACCTGATCAAGCTCATCTTGCCTCAAGGTCATGCAGAATGATGATGCAATGATTTTCAAGAAGCAAAAATGATGGAACCCTTTTCCCTAATTTTAGGGTAAATCCGCATGCTCCAATCTACCTATTGAAGGGACTAACAGTCCGTTAGGTATTACTTAGAAATTGGGTACTTGTATCTAATTTCCAAATCATATCAACTTTCATCACCGTGTCTGGAAATGGAATATGGAACATCAAAAAACAAACAACATCAAACTCAATAAAGCTAGTGTAGAAACAAAGACATATAATGTACCTGATGGGTCCGACCAGTCAAAAGGTTTATGGTGCATTCATAAGCAAAGTTTTTTGATGGCCAACCACAATCGTCAATGCCATACTTAGCCTCGACTGCAGCATTCGGCCAGGGAACCTTCTTGCACTCTAACACCTCGAGTCTGCATGAGTGCCATCCTCTTGAGCGATCTGCATGCCTAAAGTTCTGTCAGTAATTCGTTTTAAAAAGAAGTATATGAAAAGGTGTTTCAGCACAAAATACATGTCAAAGCAATTTATTAACCAAAAGTGACCTTTCCACCTTTTCCTAGGAATGAGAAAGTGGCATGCATACACACGTATAGATGTAAAAGAGATTTTTATAGAATAACTACTTTGCGTAATAAAGTGGTTACCTTCAGAAAGAAGTCTTGGAGCAATATTAATAGGTCGCATGTAGTGTTTAATCTCTCCAATTGGCAAAGGGGCAGTAGCAAGAGCTAGATAAAGTTTCTTCACCTTTTTCTCCTGATGACAGCTAAACAGTTTGATCTCACAATCGAAAACAAAGTAAAAGTTCACCTTTTTGCTTATTAAAAAGAATGCTTAAAAAATTTGGGAAATGCAAGTTATGGATACAACAAGAAAACAATGCAGGATATGGAGCATCCAAACAATAGTATCACATAACACTTGCATTAAACAAAGCAATATGCGGACTTACTCTGATTATCCTATGAAAGACTGAACAGTACTCCTTAGTTCTAGCTAATACAACACTGCATATTCATACAAAGAAGCTATCAGTTTAGTCAGTAACGAATCCATATATAACCATAGAGATCAAACTCATGTAGCGTACCAGCCTTCTGTGCAATTGTCAATCTGATGGGTTGTCATCAATGGCTCCGTAAATCCCAAGGCACGAGTAGCAAACGTTGCACAACTTTCTTCGATATTGTCTGTTGTGCCTCCAACCTGATAAAGATTGACACAAATGCAGATATGAGTTAGAAATTAAGTAATGGAGCAATTTTAAATTTTTCACGTTCATCAAAATTCAGCAAACAAAATGGTCCTTGACACCTCATCCACAGGATACAGTACATAATGAACTTCAACTTTCTTAATGCCATGTCAAAAAAGACGAATAATATACAAATCATCTACATACAGATGTACCAGCTGGTTTGTCCAGAACCACATAGGAGTCTGATACAGCTATAATTCTAGATCGCCAATCAATCTCATAGCACCTGAAAAGTACAAATAAATGTAAACAGAGACCGGTCTAGTCATTCTGCACTAATAATTGTTCAGAACTGATTTAATTAATTACCGTGGAAATCGTTTTGGGTGCACATGCACCCTTAAGTATGTACCAGCCTCAACAACCTGGTCAACAAGAGTTATCTTGTAAGTTTTCTGTGCTTCTCGTTTAGTTTTTCCTTTAATTGAAGATCTTGTCCTCAGAACTGAAGGATCCGTAGCTTCCATATATATCCTGATTTGCTCTGCTGTGGCACTACGAGGAGGATCTGGGCACACGAGGGCATAATATACAGCTCCAAAATGAATGAGATCTGCAACATACCTTCAATACAAAATTTCCCACTTAGTACTTACAGTAATAAAGGCACCTTTCAATCACTTATCTTTCGGATTCCAAGAGAAAAGCTTACAACATTAGGAAAGCAAAGCAGAAGCCTTTAGAATATGCAATATCAAACTGGCAACAAATGAAAATAACATGCCAGAATCAACCAAAGAGTGTAGACATGGTAACACTAACAGCGGAGGAAGATCCAGCATTTTGCTGACATATTCAAGAACAGATCCTTCTTCCGAGACAACTAAGTGTTCGATTCTCGGTGGACCATTTTGTGGTGGACATGGAAGCAAACGATGATACTCAGGATAACTGGAATAGGATCAAAGTATACGTGTGAGCAGAACATAGATAACTATCCAGAAAAAAGTAGAACTCAAGAAACAATTCACAAAATTAATATAAAGCAAAGCCATACAGGAGAAACTTATGGTAGAACAAGAACATGTTCAAAGCTTTTTCCAATAAACATGATACTGAAAGGCCCGTGTAATCTTGAACCAGAAGAAACATGACAAATTAGGTCCTACATATTCCTATATCGACTACTTAAGGGAAACTTGCCAGGGCAACAAACAAATTATGAATTCTACAGTTTGTTCCTAAACAAGGGTGTTCAGCTTAAAGGTCGATAATTATGACAAGGTTGAGCCATAATGTTCTCTTCTAACAAAGCTTGTAAGCACAAGTTCAAATAGAGAAAGCTGCAATGGTTCACCACAATTATTTTTCTCTGACATTTCAAATAATAAGGAGATGATTATGCTTCAAAGTTCAAAAACTAATAGTGCAATCTCCAATACACTATTAACGAATTATACGAATGTAAATTTTGTACTCGCCTTTTTCCCCCTTACTAGCTTATAAGCTGCTGTGCATTTACATGCTCAGTACTTAAGCTAAGTTTTCTCAATTTTGTACCCTTAAAGCAAGAAACTTAGGCAGGATGAACCTAGATCTTTCTCACCACTCATAAAAGCCCTGCTTTCTAACTTAAAACTTGAGACAAAGAATCGCTACCTAAGCTGCAACCATTGCCAAATTATCTATTATTAGGGACTGAAGTGCTTATAAGTAACATAACCCTCCATTATTAAGCCTTAAAAGCTAGGAACTCTAAGCTGGATGAACTTATCTTTTTTAAACTTTAAAAAAACTAGATCTTTTCCTTACCAATAACTAGGGATTGATGAGTGCTTACAAGCAACATAAAACCTCCACATATTATACCCAAAAAGCTAGAAACTTTAGGCTGTAATAACTCAACAATTCTTATTGAAACTCGCTTTTGCCCCCTTAACAAGTTGCAACGAAAGAAATAATCATCAACTGGGGATTGAGCAATGCTTCTAAGTAACATAAACCCTCCATAAGTTAGGACTGAAAAGCTAGAAACTTAAAAAGCTCAGCTTTGCACATAACAAGTTGCAGCCAAACAAATCATCAATAACTAGGGCTTTGTCAGTGCTTATTAGTAGCATAAAACCCTCCATAAATTAAGTCCAAAAGGCTAGAAACTTCAACTCGGATTAACTTAACAATACAAAACTTAAACAAGCTCGCTTTTTTCCTAAACAAGCTGCAGCCAAAGAAATTATCCAGCAACGAGAGCTCAAACAATGCTTATAAGTAAGATAAATCAAAACCCTAGATAAATTAAGTCAATATAAAACATATATCGATAAAAAGACAGAATTATAAGCATAAACATTAATTGGTGATTGTACCAGCTGGGAGTAGGGGCAGAATTGGAATTTTCTGATAGAGCAGAGGAATGAGAAGCCAATGCTCTATTTCTACGCAGATAAGTCCACGTCAGCGAATGTTCGGGGTTGTTCGTGAGAGAGAAGGCGGAGGCTAGAGTGCGGAGGAGGCGGATATGTGCGGCGGCGGAGCTCCGGAGACTCAGGAAGTTGACGGTGGCGATTGAAGCTAAACTCGCCGCCGCAATCGCCATTGTTGATGAGGTTTTTGAGCTGTGCGATGGGAGAGGGGAGCAAAGAGAGTAAAATGGGGAAAAGGGGGGAAGAAAGTGAAAATAAGTATTTATTTGGGGTAAGTTTGTGAAAATTAGGTGTCAAATTTGGAAAAAAATTGAAAAATAAATTCCTATTTCAGTTCCAAATTTGACAAATTAATGTTTGTTGAATATATAATTTATATTATTTTTATGCTCATTTATGAAAACATACAGCATTTTGAAGTTCAAAAAATAAAGTATAATGGGATGTAATGTAACCGAGGCAGAACCGATAACCGAGAACATAAGCAAAATTGGATCAAAACTGATTAATCATCGTATCGGAACCGAAGTGATGTTCAATATCCGGTTTCATTTTCCAAAAAATGGAACCGTTCTTCAATTGTTTGGTTATGTGATTTGAAACAATTATGAACCAAACCATATGCACTACTACTATAAATAAGTAACATTTATGTAAGACCAATATTGTTAACTTTTTATCTAATGATATTTTGGAATTAAATGATATTCTCTCTGTCCATAAATAATAGATCTGATTTGATCGATATATAATTTTAAGTAAATTAAAAAATAATATTTTAAAATTTGAATGAGAAACAAATGACTAAATCTATCTCTTTTATTTTTTGCCATATTCTTACCCTCCTAATAATGACAAAAGGCATTGGTGAAATTTTACCTAAAAGTATAATGATTGAGCATTTCAAATAACAACAAATTAGGAAAGTGAGTTTATCATTTGTAGACCAAAGAGTAATATATAGTCATTTTAGAAAAATGTAGCTATCATGATATATATAACATAAAAGTAAAAATTATTTTGTTGAATTTGACAGTAAATTTTGTTTTCTTTTTATCAGAGAGAAAACAAAAAGAAATTGCTGAGAGAAGTATATTATGTTCTTTAATCTAAACAAATAAATAATAAAATGAGGAAAAAATAAAAAAACAAGCCATAAGAATCTCTCGACCTCAAAGTTTTCTAACCCTTTTTTCCACAATCACTTTTTTTTCTTTTGCCGCATCTTTCAGTTGTATCTGAATTTGAAAGTTTTACATTAAATATTTATTGAGTCCGAATTATGTAATATAAAAAATTGTTTACATTAGAGAGTCTTATATTTACATGTCATTATTTAATCTTATTTATGGCATAATTTAAATTGCGATCAGTTATCACGTTTAGCCACAATGCATCAAAAGTAAATTTACAAGAGCATTTACATACTTATTCCCTATTTTAGGTAGCCAAAAGCTAGTTAATATTAATTTTTGACCCGATATTAGATAACCTAGTGGTTATCTAAAATGAAAATTTTTTAGAATAGTTATTCATATCTAAATAATTACTTTTCATTCCTTAAATATATAAAATATTAATTCCTTAAAGATCTAAAACTAATATATTATCTCACATATCACATCATTTAACTATTAATTTAAAATTTTAATAAGTTTTCTCTTCATTCACTCATCCATTATTAATTAATAATAAAAATATAATATAAATATTTAAAATAATTAAAATTTAATAGTAAATTAAATTTATATTTTATATTTAAAGATAATTATTGATGTTAAAATAAAATAAAATTTTAAATATATAAAAAACATATTTAATATTTAAAAAATAATTTATTATTATTATTTTTTTTTTGAAAGGTTCCTACAAAATAACTTATACCATAGCAGAGGGCCATCTTTTTCTTCAATATTTTATTAATCAAATGCAACGCTTTATAAAATAGCGTTGGATAATCCTTTTTAACAAAATTAGGTGACAGCTTTTTATCGAAAAATAATTGGTGACAGCTTTTCTTGAAAAATAATTAGTTCCATTGCCTTGCTCTTAATCAATAATATGGTTTGTAACACATCAATTTTGTTCACGAATATTGTATGTGAATGTGGCATCACCATGTTACAAATTAAGTAGAGAAAAGAAAAAGCTGATATTTTTTATTCTTAAACTCAGCCAAATAGTATCTCATACAATAATGAATAATTTAATAGAATGAGGCTCAAAACATAACATTAATGGGCTGAAATATTTTTAGAATGAAGGTCTCCAACATTATTTTCCTCTTTATAATAATGGGCTAAAATGTTTCTACAATAAAGGCCTATGAAATTCCATCTTCTTCTTCTGAGGCCATTTATAAGCCAGCCCAAAGAAGTAAATCCAGCAGAAATGATCAATTAGATGAATATTGATCCTTAGTAGACATGGGCGGAAATGAACCGAGCTATTCAAGAGCTCAGTCGTCAAATTCTTCGTGGATGGGGAATGCTTACGCTTTCAATACTCGCTCTCGCTCCAACTTTCACCTCCCCTCCTACTATTTTAATTACATGTATGTCACTCTCGCACTTTGCTCCTATTTTGGTTTCAGCTCCGTGACCTGGTGACCTGGTTCGAGAGGCGTATATGTGTTGCATGTAAATAAATGACACTAAAAGAAATACTTATGAATTGAATTTATGAAATGTTTATTGGGGTAAACCTGTTCAAGAGATTATTAAAAAACTGTATCTAAATTTTAGCTCGTCATAAATAAATTTACAATGTCAAACCTTTTATTAGCTATATTTTTTCTCAAGTGATTTTTTATTTAAGGTAGCTTGAGAAAATACCAAAACTATCAAGAGACTTGTATAACCAGCAGCTGCAAATGGGACGATCTACAAGTTCACACAAATGACTCAATACATAGATTTGGAATTCATACACATGTAAAATACTAAATGTATTGGGCTATGAACTCAAATTTGTATATTAACTCTATTTTTTATTTATTTTTATGAAAATTCATGCACTCCTCGCTAAAAGACCAAATAGTAGGAAAGAGATAAGCTTAATATAAATGATTTATTATACTACTTAACTATCAACAAATCAAACCAAACTTTCCAGGGAAAAAGGCTCAACACAATTTCATTTTGCAAAACACCATTGGAAGAATTTTGCTTCATCCGTCCACAAATAATAAGTGCAATTTGATTGATATATAATTTTATAAAAAAATCTCATGTACTAAAATTTTAAATTTTAATGAGATACACTATCGATCTATCTGTATAACTTTTTGTGTTATTCTTGTTGTTAATAAATATAGAGGGATAAATATAGTAATTATTTTCCTTGGTAATTATTGAACATATGTGTATAATAATGTTAGATATTCCAAATAGAAATTTACGCCACTTATTTGTGGATAAGAGAATATCGTTTTACACAACAATAATTTTATCTGCCAGATTAAAAAGAGCAAGGAGTAAATATATGAAGAAGAAAATGACTCAATCCGAGGATGATAACAATTTTCCGGGGTGAGACGTTCGAGATTTCAGAATATGTCTAAAAGTGTGGGCAAATATCACTATTAAGATTTCAATGCTCAAGTAAGTGCGAACAAGTCAAAGAGTGCACAATGTAATTTTTAGAAAATATTTAATTCAATAGTTAACATAGATACAGAAAATAAATTATTTTTTAACTGACAAATAAGAGTACTTATATATCTTAGATAACTGGCCGGAAATTACAGGATTAGTCCTGAATTGTTTTCTTATTGACGCGTGTGGCCAAAAAAATATAAAGTTGCATCATCAAACCATCATGTAAATATACTTACATGCCTATCCTACGCTATTTCTTACAAATGAGCGCCTCCCTCTGTTTCTCTCTGTTTATACAAAACCTTACGTATGCATATATATTGTTACAGAGAGAGAAAGATAGCATGTAGCGTCATAAGGTGGGTATGCTGCAGAAACCAACCACAACAAGAAAAAGCCCAAATCAGGTACAAAATCGAAATTAAAAATATCGAAATTTGGGAAACAGAGGAGGAAAAGCCCAACTCAGAGACACAACATTGGGAAAAACAAAAACCAAAATTAAAAAAATTGGGAAAATAAAAATGAAAATTTGGAAACTTGGGAGGAAAGAAAAGCTCAGATCATTGGGGATAATGGGAACAATGTAATTTTGAAAATTCGGAAAACAGGGGAGGAAAAGCAAATCAATGACAAATAATTGGGGAAAATTAATAAAATTGAAAATTAAAAAAAAAAAAAAAAAGGGTACTTGTGAGAAAAAAACAAGGCCCAAGTCCGGGGAAAGCCAAAAAAATTGGAAATTGAGAAATTAGAAAATCTTAAAATTAGAAAAGGAGGTGGAAAAAATCGAAATTCCACAGAAATCAAAAAGCCTAGCTGGAATCAGATTGTCCGTCTCCTTTCTCTTTTCCTCTCTCTCTCTCTCTCTCTCTCTCTGAATCTACTGCTACTACCTTCCCATGTTTTCTCTCTCCACAATTATTACTATTACTGGCTCATCAAACGAGGTTAAGGTTTTTCCATTTAGAGGCCCCTTCTCTTTTCAAGTCCTCTGCTACACTCTTTTGTCTTTCCCCGTTCCGTAGAGAGAGAGAGAGATACAGAGAGAGAGAGAGATAGAGAGAGATGATCAAAGTGCCAATTCATAAACTCCTTCACATTTTCATTATTTCACATCCCAATCAGCAAGGCATATTTGCTCATTTAGTAGTGCCAATTTCTATTTTGTCTCCCTAAATCAAAATTTCACCACACTCTGTTTTCAAATCTCTGTCTTAGCCCGAAATGGGATCTTTTTCTATCCCCATTCTATTTTTACTAATTTCAAGCTTGACCCAGTTGAGATTAACCGCTGAAGGTAATAAAAATAATTCCAATTTCCCCAAAATTCACTACTTTTAGCTTCAATTTCTTTGTACTAACAATTAATCTGTTTTTTTCTTTTTTTCGTTTACAGGCAGAGCAATTCCAGACCCAATTGATCACTTCCTGGTAAGAACAATCTCTCTTTCTCTCTCTGTTTCTCCCTCGTTCTAGAAATGCAGTAATTAAAGGATTAATTGGTCAATTAACAGCAAGAGAGTGCGATTTTGAGAGCTCAAATCGGGTCGAGGCCACCTCGGTGTGAGAGAAGGTGCAGTTGGTGTGGGCCCTGCGAGGCGATACAAGTGCCGACTAATCCGCAAATCAATAATGGGAGCAGAGCAAACTCTTCGTCCATGGCGGAAATAGAGTACGCCGGGGGTCAAGATAGCTCAAATTACAAACCCATGTGCTGGAAGTGCAAATGTGGGAATTACATTTTCAACCCTTGATATTTCAATGTTACACTTATCCCCCTCCCTCTAGTTCTGTACATGATGAGTGGTAATACCTTTCATATTTCTAAATTTTGTTGTTTAGCTTTGGATGACCAAAACTAGTCAATTTTTTGGAAGATTAATTATAATCTTTTTTTTTAAATTTTTTATTTTTTTATTTCAAGATTTTTTTTGTGTTGTTTCGCGTCCTAATGTCCTCCGTTTGACTTTTTGGATATTTTCATCATCAACAGATCCTCAAATTGAAAATATGTGATTAAATAAAAGATTCTCTATTGAACCAATTTCATGTACATTATACGTACATGCATAAAGATATGTGCAGAATATATGAAAGCGAATACGCATAAATTGTACTAATATTCCAGTACAAATATGATGAGCCAAATCCTTGTACAGTTCTAGAGTGTGGAATCTCCCAAGCCCCCCCAAAAAAAGTGCTATGAAAAATAGAAGAAAATAAAGATAGCAAGCCAACAAAAGTAACACTAATTTGATAGAAAATTTTGAACAAAATTAAACTTTGTTTTATTTTAGTACAGTTAGCCAATAAATTTTAAGAGCATTATGAAGGAAAACAGGGTCATCTTTATTGAACCGCTTTTAACACATTCAAAAGCGTGCATTTTCTTGTAGTTAAAACTTTTTCTAAAAAAGTTCTAAAAAGAAGGAAAAAAACATTTTCAATTTATGTATGGAGAATTAGTATATGCATGTTGGTTTGGAACTTAGGGAGGGCAAAATTAATTGGCATTTTTTTTTTTTTTTTTGGTACAGAAAATTAATTGACATTTTGACTACATATCTTATTCTCTATTTATGGTCCCGTTCAATCTTTTTTGGATCAGACCAAAAGCGATACCACATTTGAAGAATGGTCCAGCTTACTACTTGGATATAGTGTGAGGATAAGAAATGTACAAGTTATAAGTACTCCATTAAAGATTTTTAACACGCACAAAAAAAAAAATTAATAATAATAAAAATACAAATAAAAATAAAAACTCCACAAAATGGGATTATGTCTAAAAATTCAATCTTATATTGCAAGAGGGGCGTCCTAGTATCTCACTTGATATAGTGTCGGAGCAAATATAGATGATAAATTAAGTACCGCATTTGTCCAATTAAAAAATTGATTTACAACTTAGACATACCAGTCCAACTATTTGTGACAGAAAGTAACTGCAACAAGTTATAAATATATATATAAGAAAAATGTATAATACTTCTTTGAATTAAATATTCTTAGTAACAAATTACTCTTTCATCTATAAACTGGTATACGGTTTTAGAAAATTTCAAATTCAAATTTGAAATAAATATTAATAGCCAAGTATACTCCTATGAGTATTTAATTTACTTTTGTTTCTTAAGTTATTTTTATTTTATAATAATTAAATTTTCCTAAAAAAATAATTATTCGGTGTACTTCTAGATAGTTAGATCAAATTCAATGTGTTAAATTTAAGTAATTTATAAATTATAATAAAAATGTTCAAATACGTGAATATGATCCAACGGTTCAGAATTAAAATATAAAAAACTACCTTCAAGTGTAGCCCTGGATCGAGAAGGAACTTTGCCCGGTAGCCGACTTTTCCCAACAAGCCCTTCGATCAAACTGTTATTAGTGGAAGTATGACAACTGTATTAATTAGGTGACAGCCAACTGTGCTCGAGAGAGAAAGAGAGAGAGAGAGAGAGAGAGAGAGAGAGCAAAAGAAGGATCTGATTTGATTTTCGCAGAAAAATCATCAGTGTGTGATCATTTCCGTCACCAATCAGTAGCCGCAAAAGGAATTAACTTTGGGAAAATGTTTTCAAATACCATCAACAATGGTATTTTGGATCGTATAATTTATGTCAATAGAAATATAATTTAATCTATATAATTATAAAAATATTTTTAAATGTTTTATTCTTATATTCTATATATATGACTTAAAAAGTATTTATCACCCTTATACTATTTTTGTTTTTAGCTACACATCCACTTTGCATTAACATTTTGGAAAAAAGTCATGCAATACCGTTAAAAGAATTTGACGATGAGATATAATTGTGAATTATGTAAATAAAATTAAATATATAAAATTACAAAATTATTCTTAAAATTTGTTATTGTTGAATTTTATTTTCTTACCTAGCTATAATGCATTGTTTCACCCTTATATTTTTTTATTTTTGAGTTAAGTGCTCTCAACCCGTAACTTTTGGGGAAGGAAGCCGTGTGAGGCTCTGTAAAAGGGTGAGATTTCATTTTTAATCATAAAAATAGAATTTTGAAATTTAAAATTCCAAAGACAGTTTTATAAATTCATTTGCAAAATTATATTTTTTTGTCTAAAAATTAATTCTTCACCCTTATGCGTGTATAAGATTTGTTGGGCTCTCTTATCCAAACTTTTGGATAAATTTCACTTTACCCCAAAAGGTTTACAGTTTCATAACACCCTATAAGACTTTTGAAATCACATTATCCCTAATGAGGTTTGTATAGTTTACTACATTTACTCCCAAGTAAGTTTAAATGTCAAATGACCCATAAATTACCAAAATATATCTTAATTGGCCCTCATTCTCTATTTCCTTAGTTTCTAACAAAATAAATTGCATAATTATATATATAATATTTTTCCTTATGATATGAATTTTCCCCTAAAATTTTCCAATTTTTAGTTTCAAGGTAAATTAAATAAGGCAAGAAAGTGAGTGCAATATGAAATTTTTGTATGTAAATCAAACACTATGGAGGAAATTGAAAATTTTATGAGCAATAATAGTTTCACCTATAAATTTTATTCGAGTCTCTTATCCGTTGAGGTGATAAGGAAAAATCTTTGTATATGATAGGTTTCTAGATATATTGTATTAATGATTCAATTAAGATTTATTTTGCCAAGTCAAAGGGTAACGGAATATGGGTAGAAATTTCAGATAAAAGTAGTGCTACTCTAACTTGATTGATATTTTGAAATATTCCGTAACTTAAGTGGTGCTAAGTGTAAATCACTCAAATAATAATAATTAATTTTTTAAACTAACAATAAAAGTGTGGTGATAACATAAGGGGCTTGCTCTGTTGCCATTGCTGTTAGTTTAATTTTGTAGTTTTAAGTAAAAATAAATATATATATTTATTGCATCAAGAAAAAATATACTTATTTATATTTTCGAGATAGAAAAATACACTTTTATAAAAGTAAAAATTTTGATGCCTTTTTAATAAAAGTATATTTATTTAATATTTTACACTACTATCAACTACTTTTGTACAATTCTCAATAAAAAAAATAATTTTTTTTCTAATTTTTACAAAACAAACTATAACAATTAAAAGTTTTACTCAAAAATATATTTTTCTACCAATATTAAAAAGTATATACTTTTATATATATATATATATATAGGATAGAATCAAACTAGCCAACCATATGATCTCATAAATGAATTAAAGACATAAGATACTGATGAAGCATACGTAACTCTATAAGTTAGAAGAAGCTACAGTGGTGCACGGTTAAAGCTTTTCAGGCCTAGCCTACTAAGCCTAGCCTATCTAGTATTGTTGCTTGCAAACATATCTCTAATTGATGTCAAAATGGGAATGTGTATACTCGGGAGTTACAATTTTTGGCTACAAAAAGGGAAGGTAATTTATAGAATTATAAAATATTTTACAAAAGTATTATTATTTGTTTTATCCAAAATTTATTTTTTATTATTATATTATTTTTATTGGTGTTAGATACTATTTTCCTGATCAAAATTAAAGTCACAATGTCATAGAACGAAAACAGGAAAGCACGTGCCTATAAGTTAGAAAAATGTGAGAGCGGGAATTAGTGATGAAACATGATTTCCGATTGAAAATGAAAATGCACCCTCTTTCACAAAGAGGATAAGGATTAAAAGTTGGAATGTATCCTATTCATGAAAGATTTAAAAGCGGAAAGTACTCATTTATTATCTTTTAAATTGTATTACCTTACGCGGCTCTTTCTATTGAGTCGGGATCCTATACTTCCTTCTTTGTGTCCCTTTTATTCCCTTTAGTATTTTTGTTTTCAAAACCCCCAAATAAATTAACTCACAACCCGTATAGTAACTACTAATAATTGTTAGGGTATCAATCGATCCTTAGTCACTTAGGGTACGCCTAATTAATCCTTCTCAAGACCATAACGAGTGAGAAATCATGTAAATGTTCATAGCGAAAGCAAAAATAAGCAAAATCACAATCACATATGCATGAAAAAATTAAGAATGCGAAGATATTTTTTAATAAAGTTAACTCATTCCCTAGGGCTACGTCATTCAATTATTTTATTATAATAAATTATTATAACTACAATGATATAATCCCCAACCTACCACCCCCTTTGAATAATCTCACCATTCTCCAAATGTATGGAACCATTTACCATCAATAAATTTTGACCCTAAAGAATTTTCCCCCCCCAATTTCTACTTCATTACTGACCAAGAATCCTATAAATTTTCTTTGTAATAGCCTTACTACACACCAATTTTCAATATCCAGGTGACAAGTATATGAAAAAGCCCTCCCATAAACCTCTTTCACCATGAAACCATCGCAATAACATGTCACAATCTCCTATCCGATGAGCACCAATAAAATACCTCTCAACTCAGGGAGAAATTTCCCGTTGAGAAATTCCTTGCAAGTAAGCCCTTTATAAGCATCCTTATAAGCAAGTCTCAGTCGTGTTTATATAGTCACAAGGTCTTCTCATTCGGATAGAAAATAAACCGTAGTCAAATTCCATGTCAAAATATGACATAAATCACTTTTGATCAAAATAACACATGGAGATCCATCACCACTCTGAAGTTGTGATCTATCACCAAATTGAATATGATTTTTCACTTCTTATAAATTGGAACTTGACCAAAAGTATTTTCGGGACTTCTCATTGTTGATTTCAACCCCAAAACTCTGCATACACTTGGATTTTGAGTAAAACCCCTAACAATAATATCACACATTTTCCAAATATGAAAACACAACCATTCAATATTGTTATTAGATAATCCTCAATATTTTCAACTTACTAATTCCTTATAGTATAGAAGTGAAAACTAGATTTTACGTTGCTTTCTAATATAACATTGCCTACTTACTAGATGTGTAATCGTATTAAGATTTAATTTACATGTCATACGTTAATTTATTTAAAATTTTAAAAGTAAAAATATCAAAGAAATATAGAAATGGGCACAATGAAGGGAATAAAGGATTTGGACTCCTTTTTATCATCACTCATAGATCTTTAAATCTATCTTATGTGGCTCTTTTTATTAAAAACTCATTCACTGCCACAAACTTGCATTAAAAAAAAAAATTACACCACGAAATAAGATACGAGATGCATAACTTTTAATTATGAAAGGCTATAGTGACATAGCAAACTCACATGATGATTAATTGTGGAAACAAATGAGGGAATTTGGGAAAGCCTCCGATTTGAAAAGTACCCTTGAACAAGACAGCTAAACGAGCTCCATTCCAAGAGTTTTAACTATTTTTAATAATCAGTTGAGAGGATGTATCATTGGATATTGACCTGTTTAGGCTGTATAAAGCAATATACTCCATATTTCAATTTCAAATTTATTCAATTTTCTTGCAGACATTTGGCTACGTGTACAAATAGACTATCATTACATACACGTATAAATTGGTATGATATATCATATCTGATTTGTTTGAATGACGGGGCATCAATCTGCTTCCTTGATGGGAGTATATGATTACTCAATTCATGAATATAGAAAGTGAAGGCATCATGAAAGTAGAATTTCATAATTTTATTTTTCATAATTCATTTAAAGTGGGAGGAGAAACAAATGATAGTCTATCCTTAGAATTGCCAAAGGTTTGTCACATAGGAAATCAATCAATATAATTGGTTGATTTTTATTTATTTTTTATCTTAATTCATTTATTTAGACAGAAAAAATAAAGTTTGCTGGAAAAAAAAATCTCTGTACAAATAGCCACTAGTCGGAAGCCAAAGCACACTTGTCATTATGGTTCTATAAAAGGTGCTGCTAAACCCAAAAGCAAAAGCAGCAGCTTATTTCTATGCCAATATGTTGCTTCCACTTTTGCTTCTCTCTCTTTTAATCCCCACTTCATTTTCAGAAATTATCTTTGAGGAACGATTTGAAGGTAACTTCATTTGTTCCCCCATTTTACTTTCTTTATTTTTGATTCTCCAATTGCTCAATTTCTTTATTCCAGTGTTTCTCAAAAGCATAAGCCTTTTATTTACTAACCCTTGACTGGAAAATTAAAAGAAACGATCTGTTTAATTTTATGGAGTTTTAGAGCATTTGACTTTGGTTTTATTATTTTTTTGGGTTTTCTATTGCAGTAATATGCTTTGGGTCTCAATTTAGATTATATGCTTCTTTCTTATAGTGTTGCTCAAAAGCATAAATTTTTTATTTTTTCTTTTTTTTTTCTATACTTTCGGTGGGAAATTAAATGAAACTTGGAGGATTAGGAGTGTGCGATCTGTTTAATTTGTTGGGTTTTGAAGAATTTGACCAAAGTTTTAATCTTTATGGGAATATTGTGAGTTTATGGCTTGTTCCTTGTAGGGGTTGTTTGGTTCGAGCTTTTAACTCAAAACTTTTTTTATTTTCTTGTTTAAAACTGGATCGAGTTTGGCTGATGTGTTTTTTTCTGCTTTAAACCGGATGCTTCCAGCTTTTTTCCCCTAAAAAATGAGTTTTTGTCCCCTTAAAACTGCCACACTTCTTTAGTTTTCTAATAATT
>MKEJ01032677.1:0-13960 GCA_001753735.1 Embelia ribes
TATAGTTTCACAGGTTTAAAAGGAAAACACTTTAAAACCTCAATAGCATACGGTTAATGAGTTGTCCAAACACTGTTATTCGCCAGCATATGGACACTAATCTGTCCACACATGGTCACGTGACAGTATACAGTCATTTATATGTCCACATACAGTCAGGCGACTGCATACGGTCAATGGTCCATCCGCATATTGACGCGTCTTAAATCACTAAAATAGTAGTAAATTTGCATTTTACTTACACAATTATCTATAATTGTTTTTACTTTTATGCATAAAATCTTCATAATTTCTCATTCGACTCTTCTATCTCTCTAAACCTTTCATATCTCTCTCTAAGATCATCCAAAATAACATGGCACAAATCAAAACCTCAGCTCAACCTCTCTCTACACCTCAACGATCTCATCTTGCGCAAATTGAACGCATGCTTATCAATAATGAAACCGACGGACCCATCCTTCACCGGGCATCCAATTTGAAGATCCTCCCCAACATTTTCCAGAAGAGGAGCTTGAGTGGGATGAAGAAGATAAAGAAGGGGTTGGTGATGGAAATAACAGTAGTGATAACAACGGCGACGGCGATAATAACGACGGTAATTAAAATGCCTTTCACTTTATTTCTCTTTTACACGAATTACACTACCAAGACGAATATCGCTTTTGCAAAGTCGTTCCGTGCACTTGGATCGATGCAAAATCTTTTGATAAATACAAAACTACCTTAATCTAGATAAATATTTTCAAAGAATAAGGTTGGGATGGTTTTATTAAAATGCATGAAAATATGTATCCCGATCTCATCAAAACATTTTATGCAAATCTAACCATCACTAAAGATCCAAATGTATACACTTTATGAGCATTTGATCACATATTAAGGGCAAGGTTTTAAAATATAGCTCAAAAGATTTAGCAAAAATTTTTGGCCTAAAGGATCATTCTCAAAATGGACTTTTCTATCGCGAGGGTGTCACTTCATGGGAAAACCTTGTTGATACTATCCAAGATGAAGTTGGACTTGACCTTTTTAAATATGGGGTTGAAATCCCAAATGCAAAATTTTCCATTGCTAGTCATCATAAATTTCA
This sequence comes from Embelia ribes, assembly GCA_001753735.1. NCBI lineage: Eukaryota > Viridiplantae > Streptophyta > Magnoliopsida > Ericales > Primulaceae > Embelia > Embelia ribes. Next base: position 1,094 of record MKEJ01032677.1, read on the forward strand.
AGAGAAAATTTTATAAATGCTTATTATCCGAAGCATTCATCCCCAAAAGAGCAGAAAAGACAATGTTTCAAATCTAATAGGTTTTCTTTTTTATAATCTTAAACATAAACGGCCAATCGACACTATTTCTTTAATTCTCAGCTTTATGGAAAGCAAAGAGAAGTAAAATAAGCTTCCTTATGGCATGGCTCTGACACGTCTTTTCGTTACGCCCGGGTAGAGTTTGTTGGGGCAAATGTCGTTATGCCTACTAGGCATGGTTTCTCCATCCGGTCTCTGAATTAGGTTGAGATGACATTTGACTCATGGAGGAAGGAGTAGAGTTGGGGAGGCCGGGTAGTGGTTGGTGCATCCATTTCTCCAATGAGTGCTGATCCAATGGTCTTTACCGGTATCTACGGCTCTGAAGTTGTCGCTATTGGGAAGAAAGGTCGGGCTCCAAAGGTTGCCGAGACTGGTACATCGAGGGGGAGGAAACGAGCACGTACTTCAGATCCACCAGCCGCTCATTCAGAGATAGTTGCAGTTGATACAACCTCGAGAGATCGTCAGAAGAAATCTCTCATGGAAGTCATGTTCAAATTCATAACGAAGACAACCTCCAAACTCTTTCATTGTCTCGACAGAGCAAAACAGACGCGCAAGATCATTTTCAAATAAAATTGTTATCTGTTCGAACATCATACTAAGAGTCAATCCACTGATTTATTTGACTATGTTGAGAGTGAGGTCAGTGACGGTAAGGTCATCATTTCTAGTGAAGAGGAATTAGACTGATTTTTGTTGATGATAAAGGGGGAGACGATTGACCTAACCCTAGCCTTAGTGCCTTAGCCCTAGTCCTAGCATTTATGCTTATTGTGTTTTTATGCACTTGTTTTGTTATTTCTTCTTTATTTCTATATTTATAAAATTGTGCTATTTATCTTAAGTATTGAACTTCGTATTGAACTTTGTTTCTGTTGGTTATATTAACATGTGCTTGTTTATATATCCTTTTATATTCATGTATATATTAAAGGGGAATCTTAATTAAAATAAATTATCTTAAATTTGTCATCATAAAACAAGGGGAGATTGTTGACCCTATTTTTATTACAATATTTTTTGATGATAACTAATTTAGATAATTTATTTATTAATACTCAATATTGTTAATTGTTTAAGAATTGAAATCAAACTAAAATATGTTATATCAAGCTAAACATATTTCGACAACACTCGAACTCGTGACCGCATACAAACAGAAGGGAATTCGTACACTGGCGCAAGGTTGACTGCATGCGAACAGTATGCCAACAACATGCGGACGAGTGTCCACACATGGATAGAAGACTGAGAGCATACAAACAAGAAGATGATTGCATGTGGACAGGAACTTTATTATAAAAATGGTTGATTCACTACCATATTTTAATAATTTCTGTCATATCTCGACTCAAGCTCAACACTACAAATAGAGACAATTGAGAGGAATTTCAAATCATCCAATAGCAACAAACATCTCTCTACTTATCACTCTTACTTATTCTCTAAATATTCATAGCTTTCATAGCCTTGTTCGCTCAATCATCAAATATTTAGAGGCTTTTCTTGGCTCTAACTTAGAGTTCGAAAATGTATTACTCTCGAAATAATTTGGTTCTAACTTGAGTAGTTATCTCAAGTGGAAAAAAATTAGCACTTGTGAATCTAGCAATTAATGTAAACTTTGGTTGATAAAGGAAATCTCAAGCAACGCTTGAGAGAGTGAACGTAGGGGATTAACTGATATTTTGTCAAACCACTATAAAAACTCTGTTGCAATTTCTATCCCTTTAATTATTTACATATTAGTTATTTGTCTTATTAATATTCTTGCATAAAATTAATATAGGACTACTTTATTGAAAAAAGATTTTAAGTTCTATTTAAAACACAATTCACCCCTCTTTTGTGTTTACTTAAGTGACTACAATATTAATGTGGTAGAGAGAAAAAGAATTAAGCGAAATTTTCCTTTATAACCCGAAATAAAGTTATGATGTTTGCGTTTTATTAATTTCTTTTTTCCACACATGTAGGATTAAGATTAGAATTACGAAGAATATGCTGGGGAGGAATCACAGAGGGGAGGTTAACCGTGGAAAGTAAAAAGTTTCGTTACGAAAAATGCCCTTCAAATTATATATAGATAGGGCATAGTCAAAGTGAACAAGTAGTAAATTTATGCGGAGATGAAATGGCATAAAAAAAAAATTATACTAAAATTTTAAAAAAATTATAGGAAAATTTTTGACACTATAAAATTATAAGAGATTTTGTAACCCTTCCTAGCAAGGTAGTAAATATCTCCATGTATAAAGCTTAAAATCACAATCGTATATTTAGTACTTATAAATACATATTTATAGTTTATATTATCACAACAATATCTTTAATCCTTGAGTACATTATGTGGAAAGTAATTTTAGTGGGTGATTCATGGTGTCGAATCAGTTGAGTGACACCTAAAAAAGTAGCTGAAAGTTTGTTTGGTGTGTGTCTTTGAGTTAAAAAGTTTTTTTTCCTACAAAATATGCAGATTATATATATCTAGTTTAGAATTTCGATTTTATTAGAAAAAATTTCTCTTCAAACTTAATATGTATATATTCAATTTTTAAGTAAAAAAAATTAAAACTCTAATTTAAAAATTATAATCAAACAAGCCTCTAAATATTGATAATTAAATACAATCAACCCTAGAAAGTTAAGAGCATTCGCATCAGTTTTTTTATATGGAGGATTTCTCTCCCTTTAATTTATCAAATGAGAAATGTGAGTGACAAATCTCTTATATTAGTTTTTCTATTTCCAGAAATTTATATAAAAATATTAGCATTATTCAAGAAATTTCTATTAAAAAAATAAAATTTTCCACACCAAAAAAATATATATATTAGCATTTTTTTTAAATTTATTATTTTTGTATGTTAATATTTTTTATGTATAGAAGTGATTTTTTTGAAAGTCTTGTGTTACATATTTATATTTTATATGAAGAATGAGTATCCAAGAAGTGACATTTATATAGCTTGTAACACAAAAATATATGGTTTAATGGTGAGATAATATTTTATTGTTACATAAATAAAATTTATAAATAAAATGAGAAATACTTGTGCGAATGTTGTTACAATATATGGGCCATTTAATTACTCATTCAATACAAACAAGTTTTTTTCTCAATAATACAAATAACCACTAGTTAAATTATTTACATCATTCGGGTGTGCGACTGCACTGTTTTACATTGAAAAACTATGAGTCAATTTCTATATTTTGCACCATTTTTTATTTTTTGAGTTTAATGCAAAACTGCAATAGTAGGGATAGCCAAAGAATGCGCAAAAAAAATTTCGTACAGGAGAGCTCGGCATAAATATTAAGAAGGCTATTAAATGGGCTCATGAATGTTACAAAATATTGTTATTTTACCATATCATCCCTAGTAAAATATTCAAACTCAATTGATGTATTGTTTAATTAATAGGGATAAATTGAAAAAAAATAATAATAATAATAAATACATCTTTTATTTTTCTAAAGCGATACTTAATATGAAATGAAAAAAATATTCGAGAAGACACTTAATTTGAAACTGACAGAGAATCATATTAGGAGACCGGAGTATTTGGAGGTGGTCTCCATAAAACTATGAATTATGCTTTCACTTTCTTTGTTTATCATATTTTTTATATTTTCCTCTGGTATTTTCTTATTTTCAGGTATAAATCTATTTTGAATAAATATATTGTATTTTGTATGATGTAGCAGCTTTGTAACAAAAGCGTTTGTAGTCCAACGGTAAGGATAATTGCCTTCCAAGCAATAGACCCGGGTTCGACTCCCGGCAAACGCATTTTTTTTTTAATTTTTCATAATTTTATTTAGGAGAAATACATTAATAGTCCCCGTACTTTGAATTTAACTCTATTTGGCAGTCATAGTTTGAATTAATTGACCAGTAGTCCATAATTTTGGAACAGTAACGAATTTTAAGGTCAAATCTTATAGAAATTACAGATTTATTGGTTCCTTTCATACATTTTCCAAATATCAATTCTCCTGTCATGGTCATACTAGAAGATACAATTACATATATGACTTGTGTAAAGAACCAATTATTATATTCTCAGACCTTGGGAACAATTTACCATTGCAATTGAAATTTAGGGACCAAATGGAATTATCATGTGACTATGGGAATTAAAGGTGTATATAACTAACCATGCTCATTTGCAAACCTTAAGTTTTGATTTATTAAAAACTTGCACAAATAATTATAGATTGTTAACATTACCACCCTATAATTAACCATGCTCATTTGTACCCCTTAAGGTGTAATTATATAACATGAGAAGCTCGCACGAGTACTAGCATTGCATGGTACCGACCTACCTTAATTCTATTACGATATAGATATCCTCTCTAGAACGTATCCGACCCTTTTTTCCCCCATAAATATGTAGAAAATGTTTGAACATGACAACATCGTATTCGTATATATGCGACAAGAATATGACAATGGATATACCCGGAGAGCCAAATAACTTTCCTTCCGATTAGTAAAAAGACAGCATCAATGTTACTTTATATCTTCATCCATGATGAAAAGAGCCGTGGCCCCTAGCTAGAATGGGTAGAAAGTAAGATGCATTTAAATTTACGCGAATATATTTTTACATAGTTTCGGTCCGAGGATCACACCAATCGGGGATTTATTATGAAAAAGCACTTGCAGGTGCATATAACATTTCATTTCAAGATTCTAACATGACTAATCTAAAGCTTAATAAAATTAAATCGAGTGTACGTAAGAATTTCGTGATTAAGATATCGGGCAGCTTGGTATTGTGGGAGTGGCATATGCTAGTTTCTTCAATGGTTTATTCCATTTGGTATGGCTTTAAATTAGCTAGCTAGGGCTCTTTAACAACCTAGCCCTATCTTTTCAAGTCCTTCAAATAACTAACCACCCAATGAAAAAAAAACAAAAAAACCTCTCTAGGCCTTGAATGATAAGGGAACCAGTTATAGGGCAACTCTTCGACGGCAGCTCCCGAGACAAGTCACGCGAATGTGAAAAGGTCTTCAGTGAACTGCCAAAGGAGAGTTGCCCTACTACTGTTTCATCTTAACTTTTGAACAAGTGATCGTTCTTCCATGCGTTTTGATATCCTAATTCGATCATAAGAACAAATGTCTGATTATTCTTCATTTTATCTTGCACTCATTATATTTGTACATAAATTTTTTTTTTCGCTAGTTGAGGAGGTTCTCATTTTACTTTACGTATGCTACACACGCGGACGTATCACTGAAACTTGTGACTTTATTTTTAGAAAATACAGTGTTAAATTCTCTCGAGAGAGGTGAAGGATAATGTTTAGTACGATAGAGCTTGGTAATCCAATACCAAGGATAACGATCAAAAAATAAAAACGACGAAAAAGCTAAAATTAGGAATAACATCACTAGTTTTTGGGGATTTACATTATAATATTTACCTGATATCTAAATATTAATTAAAAATAATAAAAATAGATAGGTTAGCTAGGGAGTAAATCTTGTGAGCATGAGCATCAAATTGGCAGAGATGTTGCGAAAAACATATGATTCTATGTTTCATTATAAAAACTTTTTATGCCAAGTTTTTACATATATACATTTATATATGCACATAAATACAATTATTCTTTTTCAAAAAATGAGGCCTTTTTATGTTCGGTTTGTGACTATTCATTTTACAACTGTTAGTACAACTTATGTTTTACGAATAGTGTTGAGCAATGCGTATTTAAGCTTTTTTCTTTTTTTTTTTTCATTTGAATTGCAGCACATTTTTAGTTGCACTATTCTTATTAGAAAATAGAGTTTATTTTGAACAAGACGTAATTGAGTCAAAGATTGTTTTATATTATATTTAGTTCCTAATTGATTTAGTTTTCTAGTTACTAGTTAGTATAATTTACGATGTCTTTTCTGTTTAGTTTAGATACCTAAACAACTAAACTAAACAAAAATAAAAATAAAAATAAACTATTTTAACTAGAACCTGAATCAGCTAGAAACTAAATGTAATGTAGACAAATTTTGACTCAATTACTTTTTATTCAAAATAATTCAATTTTTAATAATTTTATTCGGAAAAAAATGTTACTTGAAAACTAATTGTGTAATTTTGCCGTTAAACATGTATGGCAACACGACCACCTTTGTTCCTATATTAACCTTACACTAATTTGTTTCTAAAATTTAGTGTCAGGATTTCTCCATCACAAAAAATAGTGTAATATAAATTTGTAAAATACCACCATTTTCTCTATGGAGACACTAAAATTTTTAGCCAATCAAAGATGGCCATGTGTCTAATTAGCCCTATTAAAAATTACATGTTTAACTAAATTAGAGTAGTTATATGTAATAAAATAATGTACTTAATTATTTGACTCGTCAAATTAAACCACTTATTGAAATATTTGTTAATTTATATTGTTAAAACATTTTACGGCATATAATTTATTCAAAAGAGGTAGGTTATTTTGGTAATTTTTTTTAGAAAAACTAATAAAAAAATACAAGGGCATTTGAGTAATTTTTCCCATCGTAAATAAGTAAAAATGAAGGAAGATTTTAGTAAAATCATGACCTCCAAATTCCCATAAATAGGAGGGCAACCTTTCGTTTTTCAAGCATTACTTCCCGATGAAGTTTTAAAGAGAAATTAGAACCCTTCTGAAACAAGAATCGCGCACTAACTTAAGTTAAATCGAATTCAGGATCTGCAAGAAGCCCTTCGAGCCACAAATCGAGTGATTGAAACAAAATTCACCATTTGATTTGCAAAAAACTTTGAAGCCGCGAGTCAAGTACTTATCGAAATTCAATCATCTAAATCACCATCCGTTGCTTGAAGAGAAAGACTAATTTATATTATTGTAAACTATCGGAAATTATACTCGCATTACTCAAATCAAAACAAGTTTCGATTTGTTACACCATTTTCTAGTCTTAATACATATAGTTTAGGAATTTGTGTGTTACACTCTAAAAAGGAAAATGGTTCTACCATCATCTATAATTGGAATTAAAATCTTTTTCTTGGTTTCACGAAAGAAATTAAAAATAATTTTTTTAATTCTTTCCAATCCCCATAACAAGTCAAAGTTGAGATGGCCAAGTTGGTCTAAGGCGCCAGATTAAGGTTCTTTTCAAATTCCACTCTCAACAATTACTGTTTTTTAATTAATTTATTTCCCCCTCTTTTGTGAATTTTTTGTATCTAAATTGTTTATCCATTTTCATTTGTATATTCTCCTTTTCTATTCTTCTTTTGTTAGCCCATTTTTTCAAGATTTTAGCCATGGTCCATACTGAACAATTCACATTTTTGTTCTTTTGTACTTTCTATTAATTCAATTTAGTTTGTCCATTACCCTGATCCTCATTATGTGCATAACCAAGAAACAACTTTATAATTTAAATTACTAGTTATTGCTGCATTACACTAAACCGTGATATATCTAGCGGAGAAAATATCATTTGTCAATATTGTATCATCACACTGTACGTACTAATTACGTCTACTACATGAATTTTGTATATCTTGATCAAATATGGGAGATTCTACGTTAGCACATATTTTTATGAAATTAGTGAATATAATCGTTGTCCTCTTTACAAGGATCAACGATCACTCTATACATTCCTTGCAATGTAAATGAATGAAAACTATGCATCCTCGGCCACCTTACTAAGATGCTATTAGACGCGCTCAACAAAAACCACCCGTCATGTCCATGCGTAACTTACAAAGATTAACAATATAATATGTAACGATCGAATAACGGAGATTCTTCATTAACTCATTATTGTTCGAATTCTCCCTATTTGTGTGAACACAATCCATAACAGAAAAGACTTGGTAAAGAGTCTTTGTTTTTTTTTTTGGATAGAACTATCATTTCTCAAATTACACAACTCAAAATTCTATACTTATGTGACCTGCAATGTATGTATAGTCTCAAATTCTGCCTTTACCCACTTCCATTTGCAGTCTTGCGCTTACTAATGAAAGGGCTACAAGAAAAAGAATTGTCCACATACACGTCACTATTTTTACACTCTTAGTTTTTATTTAGTCAATTACTACAAATTAGACATTGAATTAAAGTTATCCTTCCCTGGCCAATAGTGCGTATTTATATAGGCTACATTAAGAATTTCGTAACAAAATATATAAAAAGTTACAGATAAATAATATTTCTCTCATCCGAGATAAATTTTAACTGTATAAATCATAATCAGTACCATAAAATAATTATGATAGAATTTTCTTCCCATATCCCAATTAATAATTTGGAATTTCGTGTTATTTATATTTATTAGTTTCTCCACATTAAAATTACAAATACCGCTTATTTAATTAAATTATTGAATTTTTTAATAAGCATATTAAATTACTTAAGGTCTTCCGCTTACAAAAATCCATCAGAAGGTTTAGATGCAATCAAAACTTATAAATTTCCTCAAATGGGTATCACCAATTCCTATATCCAGACATGAATTGCCTCAATTACTAATAAACACCATATAAATTATATAATTGTTCAACTCACTGAGTCTACTGATTCATAAAAAATCTCACTAGTTAAATAATCAAAACGAGAAATAAAATACATGCTTGTCTAAATAATAATTTTAGGATTAAGAATATGAATATATCTATAACCACGAGTTACTAATTATTTTATCCAGTCGGTAAAAAAATAACCTTGATGCAGTCCTGTTTAATACATACAGAGTGTACTAGTACATATATTACACAAGCACTGATGATCGAATCTTTTGTGTTTAAGACATACTATACACTCTATATCATCTGCTATACATAATATGAAGCACATACATATTCATTAATAAATAATGCTCAGTAAACATTGCTCATTAGATTCTCATTAAAATGAAATAATTTTAATTATTGAAATATCAAATCTATGTTATTAGCATGACTTTTAGTATAAACTCAAAAACCTCTTACTTACACTCAAAGTCATGCTAACATATATCTCATCCCAATCTCCTCTACATATTTATCAAAAACTAGTTAATCACTAAACTTAGTTATGATACAATATTCTCATTGGTACATCATCTTTAAAAGAACACTCCTGAGCCAAACGAGCTCCATAGTTGTTTGAGAGATTACTACACTCATTTTCCATGGTGAAATCAATAATTTATAATTACTTGATACTCCAACCACTAATAGCTCCATCTCATGAGATGAAAATATTTCTCTAGGTTGATTTTCTTAAATCCTTATCTGATTAAAAACCTGATCTACATACCAAATGTGTAAAAAACTATCTACGATGCAAATAAATATATATTATTCCTAGTTCTTTTCAGATACAAGATTACATATCTTACTACAGTCTAGTGTTCCCACTCCAAATTCGACCGAAATCTACTAAATACGCCTAGGACTAAATAAATGTCAAGGTTACTACAAAACATTACTCACATCAGGCTTCCTACTGCTAAAACATAAGGAACTGCTTTCACATTCTCTATCTTAATCGATGTTTAAGTACAATGATAACTAGATAGATGAATTCCATATGTGATATGTGAAAAGTACAAACCATTGATTGGAATCCTTTATATTATAATATGCAAGAATCTTGTCAATATAAGTAGTTGTGATTAGCTCAACATTCTATACTTGTGATCTTGCAAAAACACGATCCAAGAATTATGTGAGTGATTCTTCCAAGTCATTCATATCAACTTGTTTCAACCCCATTTTATTCTAGAAAAAATTCCAATGTTTTCTTTAGTTTATAAGCCCTTCTAGCTCATGCTTTTTATAGTTCAATATCATCCTGTCTACTTGTGGAATAAAGTGTTGATGTCAAATAAATCTCGCAATTATAAAATTGTATGAGAAAACATCCCACTAATTAAACAAACAATAATAATTATCCAACTGTTAGACCTTGATTTAAACATACAACAACAACAACAATAATAATAATAATAAGTGGAAAGTAGTTGAATTTTTTAATTCAAACTGCTATGGTAGCATATAAAAGAACAAATTATTATCCAACCTAAAAGGTTAAATTGTTAGAGATAAAATTATTGCAATAAATCTATTATTTTGACAAAAGGAAAAAAGTGGTTAAAAGGAGTATCTCATACAAGAATATATACAAATTAAAAATAAAATAAAGAATTGGGACTTAAAAGTCAAGAATATAAGGTCTTACTAAATATTGAGGATCACATTAGAATAAAAAAGATTAGATAAGGAGATTTGATTTTATTTTGTAACTAGTTCCTAATGTCATGAGATTTTTTTCGAAGGGATGTACCAACGTTATTGTGAAGTAATGAAAATCAAATCGGTATTTTCACTCTCTTTCTTTCATTTTGTAAAATAAAATGGTATCAGAGTGCATTGATCGGGATTCCTGACTTTTCATTTCGTCTCTACCAAAATTAGCTAAACTCCGGCCAATGCGATGACATCAACCCAAAAGGTACAATGCCTTGTAACAAAAGTATCATCACCGTTCGTGTTTCGTACATTCATCCGACCATCCATGCCTCTCATTAGTTGAAACCCAACTCATTGGCGACAACCATGCATCACGGCGTCAAGCCGTATATCGAGCCTTAACTGCGAAGAACAAATACAGAACATTACAACTCAACGAAAGGTGTGTGGGATAAATTAGATGCAATTCACGCCATTTGTTCTATTCTATCAGAGTCCTAGAATCCGAGAAGTCCGAGGAATGCGCATTTTAGCTATTAAAGGGGCTAGACGAGTCCTACAATCCCTTTTCCCTCGCTTGGCCGTTTATATCATCATCTCTTGAAGGATGAGGAATATCAAAGAGCCATCGACGCATCTATGCTGTTGGAACGCACCGCAATGGCAGCATGGAAATCCCCTAATTCTAAGTCAAAACGAGAAGAGGCTTCTAAGATAAAGTGCTCGAATCGCAGCAAGACGGGACACGCACGTAGGGAATGCTTCAAAATATATGGATTCCCGATGTGGTGGCCCGGAAATAAACAGGCCCATCAGCCTGATCCCGATGAAAATTCTATTTGATCCAATTGGATAATGGAGAGCGGGGGCGGAGTCTGATCATATGGTTTCCGATCTCTCTTGTTTTCTTTTTTCCCACCAACGACATCTCATCCCCCTGTGCATATTCCGTCCTTTAAATTTAACGTTTTATCCGTAAAAAAAAATTAGCCAATACCCCAACTTTTTATATTACCAAGGACCGCATGTTGACGATTGTGATTGGAGCAAGTGAAGTGCAAAATAGTGTCTACAATCTACGAGCACCTCAGCTACAAGCACTCTTCGCCACTTCTTCTAGTAATTTTCATCTTTGGCATCGTAGATTATGTTATCCATCTGATAGTTGCCTACCGAAATTTGTTTTCGGCCTTTCAAATAAATTAGCTTGTGAGGCTGTGAACAAGGAAAACTAGTTCGTTTGCCTTTTCATTTAAAAACTAACGAAAGCTTATTTACTTTTCATCGTGTGTATTGTGATATATGGGGTGGTTATCATACCTTTTTCCACATGTGATGCTCGATATTTTCTAACTATTGTCGATAAATACACTCGTTATACTTGGGTTTGCTTAAGGGTGGTAACGAGCAGGACTACTCACGAGTATCTCGAGCTTGACTCGATAACTATTCGTTCCGAACTCAGCTCGTGAACTAAACGAGTAGGACACGGGTACGTTAGTATACTTAATTTGAATTTTAAATCAAATTCGAATAGTGACCTACTCAACTCGTTAGCTCGCAAGTATCTTGAAGAATATGTATGTATGTATATATGTGTATAAGTTAAAAATAAAATTTTTATTGCATATCACAAGTAAAATTTGACCCTTAATTATTTAATAACATAAAAAATATTTTACCCTAAATAATCAAATTTATTATTTCAATATAATATATAAAATATATTCAAAAATAATTTATAGAGTATGTGTTGAATTTAGTTGAGTATTTAGTTCTCTAAAGTCGATTAGAGTAATACTCGGTTAGAGAAATGATCAGTTTGATCAGAACAATATTTGGCTCAACTCTATTTATGCTTGATTGCAGCAATACTCGGTTCACTTGACTCATACCGATTTATTTGAATGATTCATACTCGATCATAGCAGTATTCGGTTCGACTCGACTCATATAACACTAATATTAATGTTTTCCAAATAGACAATGGCCGAGAATTCACCGGAGTCCAACTCAAACCTTTTTTCAAAGTAATGGTATAATACACGAATGCACTCTAGTGGAAACCCCTCAAGAAAATGGCATAGACGTTTTCGTATCCAACTCTTGATGTTTCGTTCAGCAAAGACACAAGGCGGCTTCTTCTACTTCCATTATTATTGCTGGGATGGATACTCGTGATACTTTCTTGAAATGATTTTTTTATTAGCACTGCAAATTCAACAACATAATAAATTATTGTGCTAAAATTATTATTTACAAGAAAATAATTATTTACAACTTCAAAATTGGGAGTCCTAGACTACATTAAGCATGTTGGCATGTACAAGAAAATAAGGTAAAACCTTAGAATTTCGGGGGCTTATCAAATATTCATATTTTGTTGTTGCAATAGACCTAAAAGTTAGTAATTAGTTTCGTGGGACAATAACAAATATAATAAATGGCTAATAATAATAATAATAATAATAATAATAATAATAATAATAATAATAATAGTAATAGTAATAATAATAATAATAATAGTAATAATAATAGTAATAGTAATAATAATAAAA
>MKEJ01032688.1:0-14503 GCA_001753735.1 Embelia ribes
GCTATAAATTATTTATAAGTTGTCAGGCAAATCATCATGTGTTTGCAAGCTGGCATACAATTAACATAACATCAATTGTCAAACAAATCAATCTAAACACAAAATTTGTAACGGAAATAAATAATATTATCTAAATACAAGAAAAAAATATCAACAACACACACAGATTAAAGATAAAAGTTACAAGTAATACTTTATGTGGAAAATATAAATTGAAAAGAATCACGGAACCTTTTTGTTAAATATTATTTCATATTGATTGATAATATGCTTACACTCTTATATGTGATTACATGAATATTATTTTTTTACAAATCGGTTTTCAATAGTAAGTTTTACCTATATAATTATTATAATTACAAATTTAATACGGTATCAAAACTAAAAGTGCTCAGGTTCGTTTGTACTTATTGAACTTTGGGATATTTGAAATATTATCTCATACTCAATGAGGAATCAAAAATAAAATTTGAAGCCAAAAATGACATCCAAAAATCGAATTGACAATAATAAAAATTTCTCCAAAATCACTTCAAATCCTAAATGTTATTCAAGACCGAACTTGAATCAACTTCTTGATTTAATCCTTATATTATTATCCCTTATTGACAATAGTAAAATTTGAGGACGCAAAATTAGAATTTAAAAGCACCGAAATTATTTATCTCTGTCACCACTATTAATCTAAAAGGGTTGTTGTTTTCACACAAACAACGTAGAAAAATGTGCACAAAAGAGGCTGAATTTTCAGCTTTCTGAAATTATAGAAATGGCTCCTGTAATTTCCTAAAATTACCAAAACACCCGTAGTTGTTTAAAAACTAGCAAAAGCAACATTGGGCCAAAAACAACCCAGATTTTTGGGCTATAAAATTTCGTTTCGGATCTGATTCGAGCCCCGTTCGATACCAAACTCCATTCATTTGATACTAAATAAATTTGGGATCTTTTAGCATGCATCCGAGTCTCTTTAACTACTCGGGAACGTCATCCTCCACGTAGAAAGAATACCTAGAGCTAAACAAAACTAGATAATCATCACTGGTAATACCGTTTATCATGGATATAGCTTCCAATATCACCGATACAAATTCTTCTGATAATGACAAATGGTAACCTTCAAATGACCACTACTACCATTGATATGATTACCATTAGATGCGTAGTTATCACGGATAGTACAATTGGTATATAATTTTATAACTTAATGCTATTATATATTTTCTTCAAACTAAATACATTATATTTTCTTGTATATATATATTCTTTTGATAATAAAAACTTAGTATGAGATTCAAAATATGTTATATTTTCTTATGCAATGATACTAAATATATAATCAAACTTTTAATAATAACATTTGTGGCTTTTTTTTATTTTATGTGTATGATAAACTTTTATAAATATCGTATTACGGTGGTAACTTGGTATATTAGTTAAGCTTAAAAACTACCACCGGTAGTGGTACCATCATGATGTTAATTGGTAAATATTTTGAAAATACCATATAATGTGGTACACGATAAGATAATAATTTATACCATTACCACTGGTGTTTATCCGTGAGGATACCTGGGATTCAAAAACCAAGGGAAAAAAAAATCTGTTTGGGAAAAAGACTCCCCAACTGAAAGAATCATGAAAACAGAAAAATGCTTCTTAATTATGTACTCATTGGCATTATAAAAAGTTTCGCTAATATAATAGATGTCTTAGAACTGTTACAATAACGTGACTATTGCGTGCTTGACACTATTTTGCACTTTAGATCGTGTGTGCGCTTGTTTTTTTTTCCGTCACATATATATAATGCATGCAAAAACTAAAATAAAGTTCTTTGGCAATAAATGCGAGCATGAACAAAAAATAAGTAGATGCATCAACTTTAAACAAAAAAAATGGTTATTTATGTATAAAAGCAGGGAGGGACGGAGGAAGAGAATGCAAGAGGGCGGCCCTAATCTCATAAATTTTGCAGAAATTATGTAAATATTTGAATTTTTAAAATATTTTCTGGCTTAAGGCTCCTCCGGAAATGAAATATACAAAATCCTAGCTTATATAGTTCAGTAAGACATGCTCCCATAACTCGGAAATCTAGGTTCTCCCTATATACAGAAGTTTCATGTACAATTTCTCGTGCATATATGCCTCAATTCTCTCACCATTTTTTTTGTTTGTGCGGCTGTGGTTTAAATAATTTATAAATAACAATAAGTTAATAAATTAAAAATAATAAACTTGAAGTAACAAAAAATTATTAATAAACAATTGAAAAAAAATAATAATTTATATTGTCACAATGCTGTTACAAATGAAATTACTGGACAAAAATATAGCACTGTATTATTTACGATACCAAACGAAACTAGAGTTTTACTCTATCCCCTTAAATTCAATTTACTCACCACCTGAATTGGACTTAACGTCTGACATTATAATGTAATTTTTTTTCCCTATTACTTCACCACCCCTTGTAATGATTTTTTACTCCTATTTGATATTTAAAAGGCGTTCATCACTTCTCATTTGTAATTACTGTGCAAAAAGGTTATACAATAGGAAACATTAATTAAAAGACTTAAAAACGTGTTTGGTGGTACTAATACTGTGGTCAAGGGGTCAACTCATCAAGAACATCTAGATATTACATTTAACGGGCCCAACTCAGCCCAATTAGCTCTTACGAGATTGGTTCAGCCATTAACGACAATGACCGACCAACATAAATACCCAAAAAACAAAATAAAAATACATCTTTGAATTTGTTGTTTTTGGATTGAAATGGTCAAATGGCAAAGTTTGTTAGAGACATTTGCATTTTCTTTGTATATACATGGGTTAGTGCACCTATTGACGGTGCTAAGAATTGTATTCACAATTTAATAATTAGACGTATAACTTTTCTATGGGTGGATGTTTCAATTACCATCGTATCGAATCACGATGATCAAATCAAACAAACCAGATTAGCACGCTATTATAGTTATTTGAACAAATATAATTATAATTATAATTATAATTATACTGGAAGAAGAAATGGAAGGCAAGGTAGGCAATGTTCATATCAGAAATTATAACTTCAGTGATTAAGATTACAGGCAGAGGTTGACTCCGGGGACTGGATTCAACACGTCCATTTATAAAAGAGTTGCCTTGAATTATAAAATAGGCACAATAAATAATTAATCAGGATTTGAAGGACTCTGGACTCGATTTTTTTAATGATTTGGGTTCATTTGACAAATTTAATAAGAATAAAAAATAAATACATTACAAATAAGAAAGATAAGTGTACATGCTATATATATAATATAGACATACAATTATACATGTATATGAATGTTTCATATATTTTAAAGTAAGTTGTTATTATATGTGACAGGTGGTACTTGTTCTTGTTTGGCCTTTTAAAGTATTTGATGTTTCATAATTTAGCCAGTTTAGCTGCTAAACAAATCGAGTTTTAAAGAGTTGAACAAGTCAAGTTGAGCCTCTGTTTGGTCGGCTTCTTCGTTTGGGTGGAAATCTTATATTTAATAATAATAATAATAGTGTATTTGCTTGGAAACTCTGATTTAAGGGTGTTACTGATGAAATGGTTATTTCCTTCTCTATTCCTTTGGCTTCTAAAACCTATGTTGTTATAATCCTAATATGAAAACAGGCAATCATCTTTTTAGTTCTGGTAAGACTACTTCAGCGACATTAAATTATTTTGCTAACATTTTTTATTTGGTTTTGTTTAACTTGACGTGATAAGTGCATGAAATGGTGAGTTTTTTCTAAGGATCAAACTCTATATAAGTTATTGGCCAGTGTTATTCCTATTATTTTTTTTATGAGACCGTTGACTCTTGAAAAATTATAGAAGACATCAACACTTGGAGTTTAATTGTGATTCTATCACTCACGAGGTAAAACTCTTGCTTCGGAATATCAATGGCGTGCGCCCTCCATCATGTCTTTTATCTTCGAGTGGTCAGTTGTTGCCCTCTTTTGTACAATGATTATAAAAAAAAAGATTGAAACTCAATTTTTTCCTTTAACCAGAGAAAACTAGCAGAATTTGTGTTTGAAATTTAAAAATATGAAATAGTAAATGCGAAGCTTTCAAGACTTATCATGAAACATGAACCGGTGACCGAGTCTGAACAGCTTGACCCAGCTCATTTGCGGAACGAGCTAACAAAGAAGTTAAAACAAAAATCTGAAAAAAAAAAAAATTTAAAAAATAAATAAAATTCCTTTTGTGTTTGTGGCTATGGATTAAACGGCTGGAATAAGGCAAACGTGGGGCCTCCTCGACCACCAAATATACCATGGCCCACCAACACCCGCCACGTCACTCCCAATCCACACCTGCCACTTATCAGCAAGCATACGTGTGCGGCCCCTCAACCGTAGATTCCCATTCACCTGTAATCTCAACCGTCCATCGCCAATTATTGTTTTTATTCCATTTTTCATCAGTCGAGTTCTGTAATTTCGTTTTTATTATTTATTATATTTCCGAAAAGCCGATCTACGGCGATCGACGGTTTGCTATTTCAGCCGGTATGAACCTCTGCTTCGGTTTTTATCTCATCGTGCATGCATTTCGCTTTTCATTTTCTGCTTATTATTATTTTTTTTGTAGATTTGTTGAGATTTTTTATATTTTTTTTCCAAATATTATTAGAAGGTGTTGGAGAGGAACATTTAGTGGAATTTTCTAATATTATTAGATAAATTTTGGTTCCATCCCTGCCGTAAACCGATTTTCGGTCTAGTAATTGTTAGTTTCAATTGTCACACAGTATATAATTAAGATCGAAGGGGCATCTTTTACAGTTTAAGACCGATCTTTTTTAGCATTTATGTATATATATAGGCTGTTTGAGCTTGTATTATTAGTGAACTAATAAGTTATTTAATATTTTTATTTTAGAAATGCATCTTAATTGTTTTGTATTTTTTTCTAACTTGATACGATTCTACATTTTTTTATTTCTTTCTCTAAATCACTTTCTTTTTAATCTTGTTGTAAAATATATGAATTGATATAATATGTAACTAGTCATATCATTTGATAAAAAATTAGAATAATATTGTCAAATGTTCAAGAAGTTGTACCAAGATATTAAATTTTTATTTTGAAATTTCAACCATTTATTGTTTATCCTTCTATTAATATTTAAAAAGATTAACATATAAAATTGTACTTTTGACGGATTACAATAAACTTTAAAATACATTTTAGAATTTCAGAGGATGAAATTTTATAAGTACGTTGTGCCCGCTTCCTTGAATTACTGGCTCCGCCTCCGGTGGAAACACTTCACTTCAAAACTGATATGGGAAACTCACTTAAGAGAAGCTTTTTTAGTACTGGGAAACTCACAAAAATAAGAAATATATGATCACTTTTTACAAAATATAATGACCATTTATTGTACAATCAGTATTTGTTTGATATATGTGACCATCTTTGTGATTAGGTATATTTCCTTTTTCATAGTTTACCAATGTTCAAGTATAGTCATAAATCATATATTTGATTATTTACATCTAAAATATCGCCACTTCATATTTCCTATTTTTCAAGGTCATATTTTCTATTTCTCGTACCCGTACAATCTTAGAATTGGAACTATGAATTGAATAGCAATCTAGGTTCATTATTAAGAATCAAAAAAAGGGTTCACTGCATTGAAAGTGTTTAAGCTGCGATATAAGTAGCTCGTGTTCAAACCGGCTTGGCTGCTTACAGTGGTAGTTGCACAAACGTATCTTTGCATAGATTACAAAATTTTGAGTTGATTAGATTGGTGCAAAAGAATTTGGCTAAGTCTTATAGAGATTAATGTTTAGTTATCATCGATTCTAGTTAGCACGTTTATGAATTTCCACTGCACAATATAAATGTGAATCTCCACGATACGATATATTGTCGATACATTTGTGAAATGATTCTCTGTACTAATCATTACAGTAACTAAAACCTCATTGTTCAATGGGGACGTAAACATGTAAATAATTGTGTTTAAATGACATTTCATAATTTTTTGCAGGACGCGTGGGTACTGTACTTTGATCCATCTGATAATCATATCATACGCTTTAAAAACTTGACATGGGAGTTGTAGCTGTATCTAGTTCAGCTTCAAGTGCTCAATTAGGAATATGCCGAACTTTCTCATCTTACCAATCCCCTTTAAGAAGTCCACAAATTTTGGCTTGTAAAACAAATAAAACCAAGAACACGACGTTGGTTGTACCTAGTGAGCTAGTCTTGACACCTAATGATGATCACGAAAGATTAAAGACTACCGAAAGCACGAGACCTCTTTCTGTAGATGAATCCTCATCGTGTACGCTGGAACTTGATTACAATGAAGCTGCTGCCAAACTCGAAAGCATATACAAACATTGCCTTACAACTGATCCTTATGACAAGGAAGATAAAAACAGTGCATTAAGGAAAGAAAGGAAACAGAAGAGGAAGATCAAATTATCTGAGCACAGCTTGAAGAAACCGAAACGATTGAGTCTGGATAAGAGGATGGCTGTGAGAAAGAGCAAGCTGGGTGAAATGATTTCTTTGATTCATAGGAGGAATAAGTACGCGAATGAAGGAGAGAGGATAGTCAACCTTTTGCGAGAGTATGCTGGTCCAACCGACTTTGTTAGTTTGGACTGGAAGAAAATGAATATACCACTAGTTTTGAGTTCTAAGGAGCAAGCATGGCTTTTCAAAATAATGCAGCCTATGAAGGTGACTGTTAATAACTAAAGGTTTTGCTTGAGTATTTTTGTTTGTTGTGCTAATAGGACTATAGGAGTACGTGTAGTGCTATTGGGCATTTCTTTTTTTCATATATATGCTGACTTGTCTGTGATTTTGTTTAGGCACTCCTTGAAGTCAAAGAGAAGTTGCAACAACAAATGGGGCGAGAGCCGATGGTTAGTGATTTGGCAATTGCAACACATACAACTCCAGTTCAAGTGAGAAAGGATTTGGAAATTGGCCGAGCTGCAAGAAGGAAACTAATCAAGGTAGCGATAACTTTTTCATGAATTTGTTCACAATATATCGAGTCTAGCGTGGTAAAACTTCATGTATGAGTAATATGGAGCTATACAAGCGTACATTTTCATCGAGCTTATGAGGTGCTCATTTATTTTTGCATTGTTAGTCTGTTTAGGTTCTTGATGTATGATTTGTAGTGTATGCATCTTTAAGTGGGGTTTTTCATTAATCAAGATGTCAAAATGTTGTTGCAGCACAACCTCCGACTCATTTTGTTTGTGGTACACAAATATTTTCCAGAGTTTGCTAGTGGCCCTAGGTTTCAAGACCTCTGTCAAGCAGGTGTAAAGGGCCTTATTACCGCAATCGACCGCTTTGAACCAAAAAGGAAGCTGCAGCTCTCTACCATAGGTTTCTTTTGGATACGACATGCCGTTAGACAATATGTCACACTGTCAAGCTTTACGCGAGTTTCTTATGGCCTTGAGATGGTATGCTTACTTGCTAATTTTGTCCGAAAATAAACAATGTTAATTTGGTCTTTTTCCTTATGCTCTGATTGAACCCCATTCAGAATCCGCACGAGTATTGAGTAGCTAGGGAGTACTATGTTTTTAGATGCAAGTTCAATATTTTTTCTGTGGTGGTTACGGGACTAAAGTTTTAACATTGTAGATTTGAAACAAGTAAAACATTAACTCAAGTCCTCATTTTTTATACAACTCTAATTCTTTTATGGATTTATTGTTCTTATTGGTAGAAGTTTGGCCATCCAATGTGTGGGAACGACATTACAACCGATCTCAAATCTTTATTAGTTTCAAACCCTAAATCCATAGTTAAATGTAATGCCACCTATGCTTATGTGTATAATGTATGCAGGTTAGATCAGAAATCCAACGAGCCAAACTCCAGTTATCATTTGAGCTTCAACGAGTACCGACAGAAGAGGAGATTACAAGCAAAGTTGGAATTTCTGCAAAGAGGTACCACGAAGTGATGAGGGTATCGAAATCCGTGTTGTCTCTTCATTTTAGGCATGCGAAAACACAAGAAGAGGCCATAAATGCGATTACCGAGGCTGATGATGTGACTCGTGATAAGTGGCAACAACCTGCTCTTCTCCGGATTGCGTTGGAGGATGTGGTAATGGTTCGCTCCCTTTTATTTTTACTTTTACATGTCATTTGTTAGTAGCTTGTGGTTGGATAAAAATTAAGACGAAGCTATTTTAGATCCTTTTCGGCTGAATCTTGTAAGTAGAAGTAACACAGCTTGTTTGAAATTGGCTAAGAAGTAAGCCTATAACTGGTATTTATTTGGGTGGGTTGAATAGTGTATCATGTTGTCTCCATACATCAATGAGATCTTGTAAGAAGTCACCAAAATTGTACTTGTTAAATAAACTTTTAAATCAACCAAATTTCACCCTATGGAAATTTATGCTATTGGTTAACTTAGAAGTTGGTGACCACACAAGGCATTAATTTCTTGACAATTTTGTTTTCACCGTCCGAAGAGTCAACGACACTGTCATCTGAGATTTGGCTGCCCTGTACTTTACCTCAAATTTTGATATTGAAATTCCTAGGGGCTGCCAGATTGTATACCAAAGGAAATGGAAAAAAGAAAAATGCATCCAGCAAACTGGTTTAGGAAACTTTGAAACCACGAAAATGGGTCTTCTAACTTGCTTTATGAACTTATTTTTGGACCAAACATGAACAAGGTGGTGGAGTAAAAGTCTTGGTCTGCATCTGGCGATGGATTCTGAAGTTTTTTTTCTGGCTGGTTTTAACATTAGAAGTTAAAGCTTAATGTTTTTTGTTGAGTCGGTTCCAAAAGCAACTTTAGACGACAGCTTATTATGGATAATTAACTTTTAACCTGCCTGTGATTCACAGCTTGATTCTCTGAGTCCCAAAGAGAGCTTAGTTATAAGACAGAGATACGGGCTTGATGGCAAAGGTGATAGAACACTGGGAGAGGTTGCCGAAAGTCTGAATATATCTAGAGAAATGGTACGTAAGCACGAACTGAAGGCTCTGAAAAAGCTCCAGGATCCAGCTCGAGCCGATTGTCTTCGAGGTTGTATTGCTTAAACTCCACTTGCTTGCATATAGTTTGTATCAAGTCATTAAATACATGTACAGAACTGACATTGCCGGGATAAATAATTGAGCAGACATTACTTTTGAACCTATGATTTCCGATAGGGCGTGTCTAAATTTACGCATTTCTGATGTAAAGATCATACACGGCATTGTAATATCTTTAAGAATACAGTTGAAAACCAAGCATCAAGAACAAAAAGGGTCGAAGATGTAAGCCATTCTACCGCTCTTTTACTCATTCCTGAACTTTTTTGTTTCTGTATTTTTTGGTTGATGGAAGAAATATTCCTCATCACTCGACTTGATATAACAGAAGTTTGAGATGTTGATCCAACGAGCATGACGGAGTCCCAAAAACCAATAGGATATATTAAACTTATAAAACATACCATTTGGTATTTTCCACGTCCCTATATATTTGGACCGATGGATATAAATGAATAAGATCGAGATTGGTTCCACTATTTGCTATCCTGTTTACTTGGGGTGTGTTTGTTTGCATCAAAAGGTGGATTAGATTTAGAGTTTGGTGAATCCCATAAACAATGCATTTAATTGTGTAAGTTATGTTCGGACTATAATTCGAGACTGGATTACAAATCTCACTTTTTCCTATCTTTTGGAAAGCTATGAGAAGGTTTGGAAAAAATTGTAACATGACAAAATTATCCATAACTACATTTCAACAAAAGAGGTATTATACATTATTAATAGAAAATATATAATTATCAAAATAATATAATGGATATAGTACTAATTTCAAAATGATAAAAATTTTGAATATAAACTTAAATTATTACATATAAGTAAGTACTTTAATATATATAAAAATATTTAAAATTAAATATTAAATAAAAATATTTATTTTTTAATAAATAATAGTAATATTTGTTATTATTATTTATTTGATAAAAATAATAATAAATATAAGTATTTAATATTTTAGTGTTGGTGTGAATACTTTAAATAAGATATTTTTTAAAGTGAATATATTCCAGTTTGATGCACAATTACAAACTTTTATGTCATACTTTTATTAACAATGAGTATAGTGGTAAATTCAATAAAATAGTCCAACTGCTATTATGACCTCAATAAACACATCTTGGATTTATATCTTTGGACTAATAGTCCAACCTATTGGTTCCGTGGCACAATAATCTTTTATAAATTGGAAATATGATAAATAGCAAAAATAAATTATACCGAAAAAATTAGAACGAACTTGTCGACACTTCTTGTCATGGCAATGATCTAATTCGTAGAGAACTTTATAGTAGAATCATAATAGTTTTCAGATGTAATCCAAGACAAGACCTATTTATCATATTGTTCTTTTAAATCCTTATTATCCGGTTTCTCTTGGCTTTAAACCGACGTGGGCAATGAATTCCCATGGTATAATGACTTACTTGCAAGGTCGGACATAAGCAACATTGCAAACTCCAATAAGTTATTTTACAACACGGTACTCTTTATAGCACTCTGAATCATTATCATTATTATCATCCAGGCCTTAAAATCCCGGTAAATTGGGGTCGGCTAAATGGAACCATAATAAGATGTCACATTGCGTCATTAAATTAAATTTGTAGATGTCACTCATTTCTATCTAAAGCAACTACGACTCTTTAAATGTATTAGAAAAATTATGCGTGTCACACCCCGCAATCCATGACTCGGGAACGTGAGATAAATGAAAGAAAAATAATAATAACTACAAAACCTGACTACCAACAACAACCTACCATAAATATATACATATGATATGACTATCTTTTCAGTAATAACTACATGATAAATAAATATCAAAGTACATATATAATACAACATACCGAGTTGAATGCTCGTCCAAATGAAATGAAGAAAAATACATTATCCTCATCAGCTCAACTATAACAATGCATCTACTATAAAGTAATGGCAAAAATAGCTACCAATATCTTTCACTATATATGCTTGCTCCATTAATATGATTTTTACTCCATTCCATCGCCCTACAAAACCGCATAAGGCCAAATGCAAGTGCAATACAATGTACAGGTCAGATTCTAAATCACGCTATAAAAATCAATCTATGTATAAGCCATGAATGCATATACTACAAATAAAATTTAGCGTTAAGCAATAAAGGTTTACGACCTGAGGGGCAAGTACTACATCTACGAGTACATGCATTCGGTATGAGATGGGGTAAGTACTAAATCTACAACATACATGCTTTTAGTATGTGAATAATGCTATATACCTCCTCATCATCGCCCACGCATATCGTCAATGCATGTCGTCAATGCCTACTGCCAATGCCAATGCCAACACACATCGCCAACACCAACACACATCGCCAATGCTATTGCCAATGTCGTACGTCCATGCCATTTGCTATCACTAATTCTAATGCTATTGCATTCAACCAATGCACTTCGTCAGCGCTGACATTCTACACCAACACCATCGCTCTATGCCAATGCCATACTTCTATGCCAATGACATCACCAACGTTATATGCCAATGCCATCGCCAACGCATTATGCCAATGCCATCGCTTTACCCTATGCCAATGCTCAATGCCAATACAATCGCCAACACTCTATGCCAACGTTGTCGCCAACACTTTATGTCAACTCCATTACCAATGTTCTATGCCAATGCCATTACCAATGCATAACACCAACTCCATACGCCACATCATCATCAAGTATACATCCCGAAGGCATCCCATGCCCCCGACTACTTGCATTGAAAGGCATATCAAGCCCCCGAACAACACATCAAAAGGTATATCGAGCTCCCGATCAATACATATCGAAAAGCATATCGAGCTCCCGATCAACACGTATCGAAAAGTGTCACGCCCCAATTTTCTTATAAGACCCGAGGCAAGCCCAGAATCCGCTAAAATCTTGGAGGGTGAGTGTATTCCCTTTCTAGGTAAAAGAGAAGGAAAAACTTTATTTGGTTTTGAAAATAAAAATAGGGAATCCATTCTAACCATCGCCACTTGCCAATCTCATTCTACAACATAATCGCATAAATTTAATCCATCCATCAGAGTGTTCATAAAAGAAATACCAACCTGGTATATAATAAAAGTAAATGCCATGTTTACAAAATACAATATGAGATGCGTGCTCCAATACTGATAAACTATATTACATTTCGTTCTTATTTCAAATAAGGTATCTCGCTAATTGAGCAACAACGGAATGTAATACACAAACCCCTTGAGCACAAAATATACATCTCGTCAACTATCCCACTAATGTATAAATCAATACATCCCATTAAGCCTCTGAAATAATACAACAAATAATGAGGTTGATACATCAAAAATATAAAATCTAAAATACATCTCTGAACAAAAGAAATATATACATAAGTATCAATCACCCTCAATGGTGTTGCTTGCTAGCTTCGGCACCTATAGTATGAGCGTCTACAAAAGTAGAAAATGATGTGTACGGATTAGTCTTCAAAATAAGATGATATATGTGATGTTGTGCAATGCCTACAAGTGTAATATCTATACCACGTAATTATACTAAAGTGCAATGCAATGCAAAACCTACATGAAGCCACATATGTACTCACACAAACACCCACAAAGCCTCACAACCCACGTCTTACTATAAAAGTTAGGACAAGTGTCTCTCACTATCTATAAAAAATCATAGGACTACCTCATGAAATGAATATATTTCGAATATAAATTTTCATGTAAATCTCACATAATTATAACAAATCCAACAAATCCCACAATCATGAAATAAACACGTCTCTATTTGAATTTCATGCAATTCCCACATAAGCACATCAATACTCACTTACATGAAATAAATATGCCTCGATATATAGTTTTCATATAATTCCCACATAAACACATCAATACTCACTAACATAAAATAAATAAGCCTCTAGATAAATTTCATGTAAATCTTACCCATCATGCTTTCATTTTATTTATACTAATTCTAGCTCATATGAATTTATATGAATATTACCCGCAAGAAAGCATTTAAATTAACCATAATCAAACAATTAGGGACTTGCCCAAACTCACATATATATTCCTATTTTGTCAATTATTCGTACCTTACGACGTGCTATAAGCTTCCTCACAAGCTCTAATAAAAAATTCCCAAATCTGCTCCACTTGACCTTGATATTTGATACATCAAACGAAATAGATCATCATGAGTCTATAGACAAAAATGATCTACTAATCATAAAGAGTATGATTATTTACTTTATTTCAATATTTGGACCTAGTACGAAAACCTAGGTATGGAGAAAGGAACAAGATGGGGAGAAAAACTTACATCAATACGGAGCTTAGGAGTGTCTGAATATGTAACTAATTTCCGGATCTGAGCCTCTGAGCTAGATTATCCACCAAGCCCTAAGTATTTTGCCACTTTTATCTCTCTCACTAACTTTTTCTTACTGGAAATGGGGATTAAAAACACTCCCACGCGGCCTTAAGTCTGAAAAGGTGAAACTAAGCCCTACAGGAAATGTTGTTGGAATGACATCTGGGTACCATTCTAATGGTTTTGCCGTTTGAATGGCAAGAACCCACAGTTCGAACTAGACACCCAGACTACAGAAACTCACAGAAATCTACAGAATTTCCAAGGCTCTCCCACGATCATTTTAACTACAACTCTCACTCTATGGTCTCATACCATTATATACATCCTCATACTATTCTCACACATATCAATACTCTCAACTCCAATACTTGCTCAAACCCACATAATCTCACAAACCTCACAAGTCTCACATTCATCACTCCTACAATTTCTCACGTCCCACAACAACGACAATTCTCACAATTGCTATCACAACATATATCTCGCCAATACACATTATACTCTAATGCGATATATAACCGCACATATAACTCACCAAAACTCACAACTCACTATTAATGCAATACTAATATTATAATGAGATATATAATATTATTAAATGCAAAAAATTTACCCAGAAGACGTTGCAAGTATATTTATTGAAGTATTTTTTTATTGTTATTTGAGAAAAGGGGTTTTATTTTTGAAAATATTTTCTGGAAAATTTATTCTATTTTTTTCTGAAGTTTCTAAGTATGAAGTATTTTTAGAAATATTTTTGGGATAATTACAGGATTTTTGGAAATAAAATATATTTTGGGAAAATTAGTAATATTTTTTAGAATTATTTATAATTTAAGCAAGTGTATTTTAAATTAGACGAGTATGTTAATATTTTGGGATTTACATATATATGAGTATTTTGGGAATTTATAGTTTTTATATATTGCATTTATAGGGTTTAGTGTAGACGGTGGTGTAGACGCATTTCGAGTATCAGACTGACTTCAAATCGTGGTAGGAGT
>MKEJ01032707.1:0-14027 GCA_001753735.1 Embelia ribes
AAAATAAAGTTTAGTTTATTCTCCAAAAATATTACAGCAGTATTGCATTCATATAATTTTATATTATTAACAGAGGGAGAAGAGAGAGGGGGAGAAGACAACCACCACCAAAACTCTTCCAATCCGAGAGGAGAAATGAGCCGACAGAGAAGGGATTGGCAGAATCATAATCCTTATTTTGCCCTCGTTTTAACCGTGTAAGTATTTCTTTGATTTCTTTTCGAGTGTTTAGCCCTAATTTGTAAAAACTTGTCAAAATCTTGTTTATTCATTAAATTGATGGTTGTAATTCATCATAATCTGAAATCTATGTAAAAATTCTGATCGTTGGCGTAGGTTTGGGTGAAATCCCATTGAAGGGCATCTAGGGTTCACTTTTCTGGTCAATTTTCGAGGAAGAATGTCGATCTAATACTAAGG
This sequence comes from Embelia ribes, assembly GCA_001753735.1. Taxonomy (NCBI): domain Eukaryota; kingdom Viridiplantae; phylum Streptophyta; class Magnoliopsida; order Ericales; family Primulaceae; genus Embelia; species Embelia ribes. The sequence continues at coordinate 421 of MKEJ01032707.1, forward strand.
TATGGGTAGAATTAGAGACTTTGTTATCAAATTGAAAATATTGATGCGTTACAATTGAGAAAATCACCCAAATTTACTGTTCACGTCGTAATACTGTTCACAGCTAGCACTGTTGATGCCAAACCACTCTTCACCGGTTCACTGTTCACCGGTTCACTATTCATCGATTTATTGTTTGTCGGTTTACTATTCACCCCAAACACTGTTCACCCCGAGCACTATTCACCCGAGCACTGTTCATATATACGATTATTATTCATATTTTCTTAATAAAAATACGAAGAGATATTGAATGAGGAGTTTTCTTGGGAAAAAACTTTTATATCTTAGAACCTAGGGATGACTAAATTTTTATAAATTGATAACGCAATACGAGAATGGAATTTCTGTTAATTTAAGTATTTTTTTTGTCTAAAAGAATACACTTGAGATGGATGATTATTCACTACTTCTCTAAAACTGAGTGATAAGTGAGTTTTGTTTTATACACTTAGTTCATAAATAAGACTTGAGCACGAAGTATAAATGGATATTTGTGTGATTTTTGGGTATTTTCTTTTTAGTCTTGAGAGCCCGAATGACCCAAGGATGTGTTGTGCATGGGAATCTTATAACTCGCATTCTTCTCACCAACCAAACGACATAGTATCATCAACTAAGTTATGGAGTTCATATGCTCAATTTCACAACTCTTTAATTTCGTATGCCGGTTTGATATTATATTGGAAAATATATTAAGTCGCGTCAATGTACCGGAGACTTTATGCATAAAGATTTTGAAAGAGGTGCTCTTCAATACCCTAAGATTTAAGTGGTACTATGCCGAGTGCACCGAGTATTATTTTTGCAAGATGGCCCTCATGGCCTTTAATTTTTGCAAAAATACCAATCGCAAATAGCCACTTTATGTTTCCCCAACTTGCATTCTTACGCTTTTGCGACCAATTTCATTTATGTAATAACATCACGCTTTTCAAATACTTCGCTTTTACATAATCACCTTTGCAATTTGCACGCTTTAAGCTACGTATGTCATGGTTCACTACGTTTATTTTTACATACATGCCGCGATTGTTCACTTTTAAATGCATGCCATGCGATGTACACTACTTATTAAATATCGTCTATACATGCTTAAATCTTATCTTGATATTTATTCTCATTAACGCTATTACTACTCATCCACATTAGGTACGCATCATCCCACCATTCTATTCGTCATACACTAGGTTACTAAGATTACGTCAAGGTGAGTTGGTTATCATTATAAGATATAGTTTGGTGTCAAATATGGACACATTCCGTATATGCCTCGCGCTTTACTTCACAGTCGCCTCTCGTTCTCGAGTAGTCACCCTCATCGTCAAATTCCACTGTCGCCTTACTGCTAATCCATCCCACGTTTTCTAGATAATAATTTCTCAAGATTCTTTTATCGGTTTGGGGGATTCTTTCACAAAGGTCCATGCTAGGTCATGCACGTGATTTTCGTCTACTTGTCATTCTTGTTTCTACGTTCATCTGATCAAGCCGTCTTTGGAAACTCTACGTATGATTGGATTTAGGTCACTCGTAACTTCTTCATATGTCACTATTATTATCATTCTTGTCTAAGGTTATGGTATTTTATTAACATCATTCATAGGGTCAGGCGCATCTTCTTATACATCTGAGATTATTTCCACAAGTTAGGTCCATTGATAAGTCATTTCTCATGCATTCGTCTTCTAAGAAAGTCTCATGTGACTCATCATATATTGCAAGGTTTTAGTGTATTCATAGGTCAAAGGTCACACATCTTCTTCATTATTCATCTTAATCAGGTTGCAACACTAATGATACCTTGATCATAACGCAATGTTTAGGCTCATCAGGTTAAGTTAGACGAAGTGCGCCCTTGCTTCTTCCACTTTTTCTCACTAAATAAGTTTAAGGCTGGAAGTTACACACATGCAAACACATTTTAGCCCTGTTTGTTAATATCAGTCAACAGATACAGGATAACAGTTGACTGATTGGCTCTATCATAGCAAAAATGATAGTTTTCAAGGGAAAATAGAGAGATTACCTTAAATTCTGACTTCACAAATCACCAAGGAGTGGTTTTAGCCAATATGCAATACAAGTCTTGCTCAAATTTAGGTCTTGTCCTTTAATGCTACAACACCCAAGATTTCTTTGCCAGATTTCTTTACGAGTAGAGGTTTGAGGTTGTCGAGCTCGTATCCAGAGTCAATATAGCTACATTTTCAATACTTCATCTAATTTATGTTGTCAAATTAAGTTTAAAACCAAAATTTAGTTGCATGCAGGCCATTTTCTTATTTTTCAGACGGAATGAGTCGACTGATGGTACTAGATAGTAGACTGATTCACTTTGTTCAGTCTTAAATCTCAAGTTTTCCAAGGTTAGAGCGATAGTCTTACCTCAACTTTCTCCCTTCTCACTCTAGTATGCCTTCATGCAAGGGTCTTCCTTGTTATATCCAAAACTTTGAGGGCTCCTTTCAAGCCTTCATGTTGAAACTCCATCGTTGGTGCCAAAAAATTGATATTTTACCACTATTCAAGTTGCGTGCTAGTTTTCTTCAAAACTTCACCAAGGACAGATCTATATTAACTTCAAGGGTACAAAATTTAGCCACAATTCTCATGTTGTCTTTCTTTTAGAGTTGATTGTGACTCAAAAACTCAAAGAGTTTGAGCTAAAATATAACTCTTTCATGTCTTTCTCTCTCCCTCTCTCTATGCTACTCAAAAGGAAAAAAGAATGTTTAAGGCAACATTTAGAATGTCTTTTGAGGTATATATGAGTCTATACACATGGTTGCACCATTAGTTCTGCTGCCAACACTTGTCTTATCACTTGGCAACTTTCTAGTTTGCCTACGTATCAGTCGATTGATACTCAAATATGTTAACTGATTTGTCTCATTTTCTTAAGGGATGGTCATTTTGGGGTATTTTATTTCTCCACATGTAAATGGAACTTCATCCTCGAAGATTAGGGCACTCCTTAGTCTAGGTTGTGGGGTCACAATTTGAAGTCTCTTTTTTGATTTCATATCTCATTACATCTTATCAACCATCACATATCTTAAGCCATTACAATTACACATACTCTTCTCTTTACACATTATTCTCCAACCACCATCTATGGTCTAAATCTTCTTATTGCAGTATGTTCAAAGTGTCACGAGATATCAGTATATTATAATGTGGGGGTGTCTCATTTTGTTTATTTATCATAAAATACTTTTCGTAAATTTATCAACTAAGCGTCCATCATGTTCAAAAGAAATCTTGGGGAAAGAATACCTCATGAAAGCATTTGCTGGGATTCATTAATTAAGGTGATGGTATTGCTGGTAAAACCAAATCTAAATCAGGACTTGAAAAATCTGGTACATTAATAGGAACACCAACCCTTATAACATGGAGATAAAATGTCAGTAGAAAACTCAATAGACTCAGATGAAGCATTAGTATCACAAAGCCACTAATAAAAAGTTGTAATTGGCATAGAAGAATCTATACTTTTATGAATAAATGCTAGATTTTTTTACAGGAAAGACGATTCATCAAAAATAATATGGATAGTTACATACATACCCCTTGCGGGTGGATAGTAACAAATATGACCCTTATGTTGAGTGTTATACCCTTGGAAGAAGCATTGTAAAAAACTTAGGATCAAACTTGTTTATTTGAGATAACCAAACATATGAAAAACATTTATAACCAATGAATTCATACAACCATAATCTAGATGCCAATTAAAAAGCATATAAAATAGTGTTTTGTTTTTTAATGTACCCAATGGTTGCCTATTTACCAAATATGCAGCGGTAGGAAAAGCTTCAACCCATTTTGTGGAATATTACCATGAATGAGCATGGTCACACCAAGCCTACGAATGATGAGTGACGATGTTTTACAATACTACTCTGCTCTGGGTTATGTGGATATGATTTTTGATGTAAGATTCGGTGCTTTTATAAAAAAGTTTGAAGAAACAAACTAGAAAATTCTCCACCGCAATCATTCTGAAAAATTTTTACATGTCGAGAAAATTGTTGTTCTACATTGAGACAAAATTCTTGAATTGCAAAAAATAAAAAAATTGTGGCAAAGAGTTATAAACCACATATATCGATTGAAAGCATTAACAATAATAACATAATAAAGATATTTAGCATTAGCAAAAATGGGAGCGTGTCCCCAGTAATCACAGTGCACCTTTTCCAATGAGCCATACTTAGTTCTAGTTTGTCAAGAAAAGGTAATCGATACATCTTACCCATCTGACAATCAAAAAGCTAATTTAATTGTTTTTATCTAACACGTATTAAACCATTAGATTTTAATAAATTGATAGAGGAAACTTGGGGATGACCAAGTCGTTGATGCTAAATATTAGAATTAGAAACTCAAAAATGCATAAAGAAATTTGCTTACTGAGATGGCTTGATGGTGAACAGATTCCCTTATCTATTTCCCTTTATAAGAATCTAATTGTTTTCCCTGTCCTTTATCGTAAACCAAACACCAAAAAATTCACAATTTAAGGAATTATCAAATTTGAGAAGTACCATTAGAAAGGAAAACATAACCAATGAGTTATAGGAACTAAAGTGCCATATCTGTCATGCCCCCGGAAAGCCCATACACCCGGGTCGCGAACGAAATAAAAAGTGAAACAACATATATATAGAACAAAATAAGGAAATGAAAAGACAACATCTACCTATTCCGATCTATAACAATCATCAATAACAACAATATATACATATATAGATCAAAATAAATACAACAATCCACAACATACTACATAGTTGCACTACAACTCTAACAAAAGAAAAATATAATGCCAACTATAGGGTAAATATCCGAGGTTTCTATACAATATCAACAAGCTTTTAGCTTGTACAAAAATCTAAGAAAAGATAAATGTACAACTTCCAAGCCTCGTCTATATAAGGCAACATCTATATACAACATATGTACAACAAAATAAATTATACAAGTCCTCTGAGCCTCCAAGCCAACTATGCACGCCTCGTTTTTGACTCCGTACCTGAAATTCAGATTAGGGATGGATGCATAGGAAAAGAAATGTAAACGGGTCAGATGATGAACTAGAATATGTCAAAAAGAGTATGTAGTATATGAAATTTATAAGCATGTTATACTAATGAATGTACATGAACAATATAAACATATGTACAATGCTGCAAAGCTAAAAATATAATGTATGTGATCTCCATCTATGACCTCCAACAGTAACAAATAGAAAGTTAGGATTAGTATCTCTCTACAAGTTTTGAGGCTATGCCTTGCCTACAATCAGCACATCATGTGAGATATGAATCATAGGACCGATTCTAAGGCACACTAATGCTTGGAGTGATCGAAGTTCTCTCCCTGTGCAGGTTTTCTGGCTCTCACAGTGGGGGTTAAAGCCCCCAAGCTTAATTCCTCCACTCTCCGAAGGGTTAAAATCTATGTTTTTAATTAGGTAAAATTTAATACTGGCACTTCGAAAAGAAAGCAAAAAGACTCAAGCCAAATGCGAATGAGTATGCTCTTTTATTCCTCCAAAAATGTTCTTTTTAAAAGTAACATTTTAAATCAACAAGAAACATTCCTCCAAATAACCTCCGAAAAATCGTCCGAAATGGGCTTCCGAATTATGGAACCATGATTTAAAAATATCAATTTAAAATCCTAGTTTTTATCCTCCAAACAATGTCTCTAAAATCTAAAACCATATTTTAATATAAAACCTTAAAAATAAGACTTTTCCTCCAAAATGTTTTCCTCCGAAAGTTTTCATTTAAAAACATGAATGCTAAATGCATGCCGTACTCCATAATCCCACCGAAATATACATGCTATGATAAAATGTAAAGCATGCTACATTAAACCTCTAAAATAGAAATAATATGCTATAAACATAAAGCATGCTCCGATAGAATTAACTTTGCGTGCTTTACACATAAAGCATGACTCCAATATTAACTTTGCGTGCTTTACACATAAAGCATGACTCCAATAGAATTAACTTAGCATAGAAGTATTTCAGCCTTGAAGATTAAATCCCTTGAAAACCTCTAAAACCTTCTGTCCTAAGAATGATCTAACAACGGCCTCCAAATCAACACAAACCTATACAAGAAAAGTATCTAAAAGATACAAGGAATAGATTCGATAATTTTATTTTCACAAATCCAAAAGGACATGGAAAACAAAAAAAGTAAACGAACAAAAGAGAGGACAACACTTATGCCAAAATGTACATCTCGAATCAATGACTCTGAATATGCAAAAATATTGCATATATAACCCCTTGAGTTAAATGATATTTAGCTAAGAAGAAAAAGGTGATTTAAGCCCCCCATACCCTATATCTTCTACCCAGTCGGAATAATGAAGAGAAATGTCCAATTTGGCTTTGTCAACTCAGAAAAGTGGGCAAAAGCAACAGGTTCCTATGTGAAACTGTCGTTCGAACGACTTATTAGTACCATTTTAACGGCACTGTTAATGCACCATTTGAACGGTAACCCCTGCACCTCCACATTTTGAAAAATTGCAAATTTTGGCTAAAGTATGGACAACTTTAGCAAGCCTCAAACTTTATCAAACAACTCTAAAAGCTATTTTATGATAACCCATGCTACGAAATATTTTAATAAACATTTCCAACAAATAAAAACATAAAATAATAAAAATTTACTTTCGCAAAAAATATCCGAATTTTCATGACGTTACAGAAAGTGACATACTCGGAATGCGTCGAATTCCAAAGCATTACAATAATAAAATTTTCCACCGTTAAAATATTCACGTAGCGGAATGCCATAAACCAAGGCATAGCTTTTATATAACTATACTATTATTATATACAAAGAGCCTCGAAGCCCTTAAATTTATGAAGCAACTAGAATACCCTTTTAACTCTAAAATCAATTGATTAATGTCCAATTACTAATCCATAAACAAAGAGGGATTTTTTTACCACGTTGCGTCTCCACCCTCCCACAACGTAGGACAACTGCAAAATAGTTCCAAAAAAATAAATAAATCAAAATTCAAGACAAAGGAACACAACTTCTGCTTCCCCCTATTTTCATTCCCATCCTCCATGATGAAAAGAATATTCGCCACCGCTCGCAATGTGTATGCAATATATTTTATAACAAATCTAAATTCAAAATACAATTTAAAACAAAATAAATTTCGGCACCAACCAATTATAAAATCTACAATAAAATCTCTCATGCAACACTAATTCCATAACAGAAAGAACATATGATAAAACTACATTTTTTCACAAAATCTGAAGATGAATAAGAACAAACAATATAAAGACTTAGTATATACATATTCATACGAATTTACGTACCGAAAATTCTGAGCAAAGATCTAAGCTGGGCGTTTGATGTTATAGGGTAAGGAAAGGAGATAGAAGAATATTAGGAATTTTTTTTTTTAGTTTAAGGCTTTATCCGCAAGTGGGAATGGTAATTAACTCATAGTGGGGCAACACGTGGCAGTGGCTGGGGGTCTAATTACTTTATTAACCTTAAGTGAATGTGTTAAGTAGCTTTAAAAATTTGTAATTAAGCAATTTGTTCAAGTTATACAAAGATGGAGAAATAAATTACATTAATCACCGATAGCCCCGTGCCAATCACAGCCAAAGAGAAAACAAAACCTCTGAATCTCCTAGCAATTATTATATAACTTATAAGGTATGTGCCACCGAAGAATATTCACTTCTGCATTTTCATTTGTCGGTTTAGTTTATTTATTTATTTTCTTTTTTTTAACATTCATTATAAGAATCACAAGTGAATTACATGCATCTCGGTTGCTATAAGTTGTGCGTGCAACGCGTATGCATTTGATTGCTACTACTAATCACAATAATACCCTCAATAATATACGTATTATTCCCAATTGCTACACTTTGTCCATTCCAACAAAACACATACTAACGTTTTTACGGAATTGTGGTTTCTCAAAGCAGACTGTAAATTTATTTAGCAAACACTAATGATGCTTGACTTTTAGAATCTAGTTTTAAAATCAAATTTTGTGAAGCCGGATATGTAAATAAATAGCAATGCCAAACTAAGCTAAACTAGTGTTGCATCACAGTTTACTGTCTTTTAAGCAGTAGAAAAGTCCTTATGTTGTTATGTAAAGCCTGAAAAAAATGAATCATGATCTGAATTGAGAAATAAGGCTTAACATAAAAAAGAAAAAAGAGAGATCATAACAATTGATCCATGAAACAAAAATTTAAGATAGATTTGTATTTATGAGGATTAGGGCATTGTACAATGAATGAATGACAAATGGAGAACTTAAGCTCCCGGTCCAACAGTATGAGCATCCGAGGACAGACCCTACTACAAACAACTGTAGGAAATTCTCACCCGAGAAATGAGCAGCACTGAAAACGGCTGAGCTTATGGCAATCGCTTGGTACCATTTCATTTTGGATGTGAGAGATGCAAGTATAATCCCTCTGTATATGATTTCTTCGAGCAGGGGTGTGACGATGCAGTAAGCGAGGATGCAGGAAGTTTGAGAGATGGCCCCACTTGAAAGGATTTCCTTCACTGTTCGGTTGCTTGCTTCCATGGTCTACCATAAAAAGAACTGTTAGGGACGTGTCAAGATTATGTTTGAGATAACAATTTTCTTGTTTCGTAAACAGAAGAGTTGGGGGAAACACATATTTAGATTGGTCCTATTCCCCAACACAAATCTTTACAGAGTTATCCTGGAAACACAGAAATTTGCTGGTTCCGACTTCATCTTTTTGATCTATACAACTCGAACATAATAGACAACAACAGACAACCAACACCAAACCTTATGCCAAGAATTTGGGGTTGTATATATGGAATCAAATAATATATCAAGTTGGTTCATTAACATGAATTTTCCTACGACACTAGAAACATTACTCGTTACTATGTTAGGCAACTTACTCATCTATTTCTCCAACACACGTCTTTCCTTCTCACTTATATCCACACTTTTAAAAGTCTACCTCAAGCTCTTCTTTTCTTTCCCACATTGATATTAATACAAACGTCATGTATTTATGAAAATATCTTGCTTTTTGTATTAGTCTCAAAACTAATGAAAGCAAGAATAAGAAAATAGTTTCTAATTTTACTAACCTCAGTTCCAGGCAGTTGGTCAGCAAGGAACGAGGTCAAGAAAACCAGAAAGATGAGGAATGCAAAGCCAACAGCTGATGCCAGTGCCCTGTTCCGTGCTTTCGATTGATTCTTAACTTGAAAGAAGCTAAGAGGCTCATATCGAGGCCTTACAGCATGACTCAGAACCCAATACACTACACTCAGTTCTAACATTTGGATCACAATCAGCGAGAGTGCCTGTACTGAAAGAAAATGAAAAAAAATCAGAAAGCTAAATGATAGGTTTCTTTCCATATGGCAAAAATAAGTTATGGCTTAATTTTCATCAAAAAATCTACTTAAAATTTGGTAAATACACATTTTCGTCCTCGGCGTTTCTGCGTAAATTATATTTCTCGAGGAAGGAGATAAAAATAATTGTTCACAAAACATTAGAAATGAACATATTCCATCAAGTTTCGATGTGCATATTACTATATAGCACTACAAACAGACCCTAAGCTGTACAAGCCGATGTTTGCACATCAAATTGATGTTAAAAGATATCAATATTGCCCAGAACAACTGAAATGAATGCCATTTCTAGTCAAGTCAGTTGAACTCAACACACGAGAGCATCTAATGGCACAATACATTTACTGAAACATTCAACAAAATAAATGAAATTCACTTGCACAAATCTCAGAGATAAAACACTACCTGCTTTAGATACTGAGTTTTATAATAAAATAAGGACGTTCGTCCACCAAGACATGAAAAACGATCTCCATTTAACCAAAGCAGAAAATTAGGCACAGCATAAGCTAACACAATATCCCAATAGGTCACTTTTTCAATTTTTTATGGAGTAATATTACCCCAAGAGTAAATGAACTGGAAATTAAGCTATTGCTCCAATATCATCAACTCAATAGTGTGATCAAATCTATAATGAAAATAAAGAATCCACTCACCTCGGCCTGTGGATCAAGAAGAGGTTGGTTCGATAAATAGAACACTGCGGATAACCCACCGAAACTCAAAGGCACATGAAAACTAAACAAATAGAACGCATATGAGCTCCATATACTTCCACTGTCCCATGGGATATCTGATTCCAAAACTGAGAATCCCTGCGACAAAATTACACACATAAAACAAACTCTGTTCCCAAATACGAAATACAAAAATTTAATCAGGACATCCTTTCTAGAGTGGCAAAGAATAAAAAGTTAAAAAAGAAAATGCTCTTGGGATGGGAGGGAAAACTGTTGTAAAACTATAGTACATAATTTACTTGATCAATAATTATTAATAAATTATAGGCTAAAAAATTAATTAATTATTGAGTTTTTGCCTCATAGTAACTATGGTACAAAAAGGTAAAAATTCTATTGTATGCATTATGTAAATATTACTGAGTCAAACAATAAACATATTCTATTACTCCATTTATAACAAAACGGTTTAACTGTTTTTCATTAAGTGTTGATCATCAAGAGTAATAGCATAAGGTGGCCAAGTGCAAATATAGGGTATAGATGTTCTTTGTACAAGGGAATGACTTGAGAGTGAAATATATTTTCATATTGTTTCTCCAAGTCTTCGAGTGTCATTGATCTTGTTTTGTAAAAACTAGTTGGTGAAGCACATTTCTACCAAATATATCTTTTTATATTTTACACCGATGATCAGTAAAATCAACTAGCAGCTCACAATCTCCTACACTCATGTGCCTGTTTACATGAGATGACCAAGGATCAGGGAAGATAAGTTGCCATGATGCTATTGCACTGGATACATGTATCAGAGGGGTGGAATTGACATTAAGGGCAGTCGATAAGACGACATTTGTGCAAGTTTTTCTATTCCATATGCTTTTAGTATGTTATTATCATTGATAATGTCATATTATTTCGAGATTAGCTGATTTAATCTTTTTCTATTACGTCAAACTCTGGAACTATTTTCCATACCCTTGATGGGAGCCTTCAAATAGAAACTCATTCATAATGGTATACAACAAACTAAGGCAACATTTCTTTTCATTGGGCAACAACAGGTGGGGAAAATGAAAATAACAATTGTGGATATGTTACCTTCTAAATGGGAGGAATAGAAACAACTGGGTCCAGTGATGTTTTCACATCATGAAAACCTAGGATATTGGAAAAATCATTCTGTCTATACCTTCAATTGTATACTTACAACCAAGTCCAAGCAATACTTGATTGGCATTCAAAAAATTTGAGGCTCATTTGTTCTTGGAGCAGAGACCAAGACGGTTGAATTTCACATATCGCGAGCATATGGAGTTAAGGGGGAGATTTGCAGCATACAAGCTTCAAGTAACTTTTGCCAAGTCGGATTGGAGAAAAGAGCCTTAAATTCTCTCTGTGCAATAGCTAGCTAAGTATGACTTGGGTATAACATGGCTCATCGCCCACCGGCCAAGCAATTCAACTTTTAAGTAATTTCCTTTCTTCACATGCATTAGAAAAATGATGTACTTAGCTTCATCTGTGGAACGAAAGGGTTTGCTTCAGGGACCATGGTCAACCCCATCCCCCACGCCCATACCCATCCCCCACGCCCCGGGATGGGGATTTTAGAAAAATACCCACAATATAGTCCAAATGTTATTAAACCATGGAATGGCCCCTGCATGAAAGTAAAAGATACTCCTTTAATTGCACACTCGAAAGTAAAAAAGGCTCTTATCTCCAATATTGACTCTGTGAAAACACAGATGGAGATTATATAATACCGGTGCTTTGAGACCACAGATTTGATTCGAGTATTATACATCCTAAATCACTCGGTTGAGCTAATAGTTAGGGCACTACCACTGTTGTCTATAGATGCCTCCCTACCCTAAATTTTAGGGATTAAATCCAACAGAAGTCTCCACCAGTGTATATAAACACTATTAAATCACTTACGAATTATGAAATTTGCTACAGTGTTCCCTTTTAACTAGGGTGGGAATGCAATTAGGGACTGTTTGGTTACAACTTTTAAGCTCAAGTTTGTATGCTTTTTTGCTTAAAACCTGGATTCTGCCTTGCTGTCCAATTTTTTTGCTATTTTGATCTAAATAAGCAAAGAAGTTTTAAACTGTAATTAGAAAAAAGCGTACATTTTTTTTACTTATAAGTTGCAACCAAACAAACTTTAGTATCATTAATTGGCCACTGATAATCAGAGGCGGAAATAGGACAATGGGTGGACTTAGGATTAGAATATGAAAGGTGTTGAATGTCATGTACAACTTTTAAGGGGACTAAGGATCATAATTTATTCATTTTTTGTCTCTTGTGGGGATAAAACTGCATAAAAAGTTTTCATTAAAAATAAGACCTTGAGTGGATTTTTTTTTCAAATTATAAGTGTTGTAATCCTCTAGGTACATCCCGGCTACCAATATCAAATATCTGTGAACTTGAAATTCTTAAATTGAATGTAACACTAATGAAGCGCCAGATTTAATGAATTTAGACCAAGCATCAACAATTTCAAGCATTGAAATGTATATTGATACTAACATATGTTCCTTAAACAAAAAGATCAAGCTCCAAGTGGAGTCAGGGAGGCCGCAGCCTCCTGATCTAAATATCTTTAACAAATTATCTATATAAGTTTTGAAATTTTTCAATGCCCCAACTGCACAGATCACCTGAACATAAAATATATTTGACCTGCTATATGCTCGCCCCCAACCCTGTGAAATCTTGGGTTCACAAGTGATGACAAGAATAACAGCATTCATAGCACTCTTACTACATGTGAAATTTCTTTCTTTTGATTTCTAAAATGAGAACTATTGGGTGAGAAATGTGCCAATCATTTTCAGTAGTTCCAGAAAAAAATTCAAAAATATAATGGTAAATTTCTCAATAGGGAAATCTACTATTAGCAATTTCTCTATTACAAAAATAAATTTTTTCCACCAAAACTATAAACAAAAATTAAGATTTGAGGAAAAAAAACATTTTTTATGTTTTATTGTAGTATATATATATATGATAAGTATATTTATGTACAACTCATAATCAAGTGGCTAAATTGCAATAGTCAAAAAAAGAAGGATTAAGTGGAGAATAAAGCAAAAACGAAATCTTTTGGCTTATCTCCAAGACTACATTTCCCTATAAATACCCCATGGTAAGGGGTATTGGGGACTGGTAAACTTTACTCTCTCTCTAGACTATTTCTATACACATTTCAAATATATAGATTTTATATTCATATTATATAGTGGGCTGAATTTGAGCATGAGAGGGCCCACGGCCGGGCAATCATTGGTCGTGAAGCTTCTAATGTAGCGGATGATTTGTATGTACAGAGAAAGATCATGAAAGTTTTGGTGACTCAACCCAAAAATTGTATTTAATTTATTCCAGATATTTCTGAACAGTAATAAAAATCCATGCTCTATCAATT
>MKEJ01032734.1:0-11950 GCA_001753735.1 Embelia ribes
AACTCACTCTCAATATTTGATGAGAGATGGATTGACTCTCTATATTTGATGAGAAAGAAAGAGCCTAGGTAAAATAGAGAGAGAAATATTGAGTCGGTTGGAGCATATATTTTTGGATTTAGCTAGCCAAAATAGCTAAAAGTATTATTTAGCTAGCTGCGTTGAAGATGCTCTTACAACTAGCAAGTGGGGCCCTAATCCAGTCAACACATTGAACAATCAGAAAATCAACTCTGACAGAAAATAAGACAACTATTCATAACTCAAGCACAACTAAAAATCTTCTTTTTATTCTTCCCAAACAAAACACCCCTACCCAAAAAAAAAAAGTAGAACCATGTACTTTAGAGGTAACAGTAAGTAAATGATTATTTGATTGTAGTTTTTAAGTATTCATTAATTAATTTATTTATTTAAAAATTAAATTGTATTTGATTGTATAACTTTTAAATTGAGCTTATTTGTTGTTTTAGCCTAAATAAATTAAAAAATTTAATCTAAATACATACAACTTTTTTTTTAGATAAAAATACACTGATTTATTTGGTTAAAAGCTAGAAGAAACCAACCCATCATAACACAATGGTTATCTACTTATTCTTACAAAACCATTAATACAAAAAACATGTTGTCACTTAATCTTCTGAGCAATTGCAGATTCAATTGAAAACCTGCCTATCAAAGTTCTAATATGCATATGCTTAACTAATTAAAAATCATTGTTTAATGGATAGCAAAATAGATTCATATTCAGCAGCATAAAAAGTAGAAATTTTTATCCTTTCAAGGTGGGATTGAGTGCAGATAAATACTCCATCATTCCTATCTGATAATTCTCCTTTTTTTTTTCACACAAATTAAGAAAACATTACAATTTTAATGTTTACTTATTTCTTTTACTAATATGTTCTTGATTGTAATCTGGGAAGATTAATTTGTTTGATAAAATAAACATTAATGAAATATATTAGTAAAATACTCATTTTAATCACCTCCTAAACAAGGAAAATACTATTATGGGACAAACCAAAATGTAAGGAAACCAATATGCAAAAATTACTTTGATTTTATTACAAATTATTACAAATTGAGAACAAATTATTATTAGCCTTTTTTCATCTAAAAATAATTAATAGTAAAAAATTTCTCAATTTATAGTAATTTATCTTTAAAATATAATAATTTCGTAAAAAAAAATTATTTTACAATTTCCAATGAAATGATTCTGTATTCGGTTGATTTTCATCAAATAGTGATCAAGTAGTAGATGTGAAATCTATTAAATTACTGATTGATTGAGTACATATGATTAACCAGGTAAAAAATCACTATTTTATAGAAAAAATGAATCAGTAGCATAAAAAGTGAAAATTTATATACTTTGAAGATGGGTTTGGGCAAGTTAAGATAAATAACAAACATAAGAAGAGTTTTTCTAAAACAAAAATAAATAAAATTAAGAAAAGTAAAAAGGGGACCTTTCTATGCTTAGCATTAAGCTCTTTGGAAACGGTGGCTTTCTGGTTCATGGTAACTCTCTCCTGATTTTTCTCCAAATCCCAATCTCTCTGGCTCTAAACGGGAGGTATGGAAGCTGTAGAGAGAGAGAGAGAGAGAGAGGACTAATAATTTGACTAATATATTATATATATATATATATATAACATATATTTATTATATAAAAAGAAAATAAATATGAACTCTGCTTTGTTGCGTTTGGAAGGAGGCTGAGGAAAGAATCCGCGTTTCTGTTTTGTTTTTTCTTTTCTTCTGCTAATAAAAAAATTTTGAGAGGGTAAAATGGTACTTTCTCATCACCTGACTCGGATATAAAAGGTCTTATAATATAGTGGTCAATCCTTACCAAAACCTTATACATATATCTAGGGCCGATCTTCGGTTCGGATAAATTGAAATCCGAATTGAACCGAACCGACTTAATTTGATTTTACATTTTTAGGGACGGTTCGAGTTCAAGTTTGAAATCGAAAAAATTTTAGATTTTGTGAAATTTCGGGTTCGAATTCGAATTTTCTAAAAAATTTCGGGTTTAAACCCGAAATCTAAAATTATTAAATATTAAATAAAAAATATAATTATTTTTGAATTTCGATTTTTAATAATGGTTCGGGTTCGGTTTATTGACGGTTTTTAATGATATTTCGGGTTCGATCTGGGTTCCTCAGTTCGAATTCGGTTCGATTTTTAATGAATTTTCAGTTCGGTTCGATTAAAAAAAAAAATTAGTTTGAATTTTGAGTTTTTGAATTTCGATTCGAATTTAACCCAAACCAAAACGATGAACAACCCTACATATATCATATTGAATTTTATACTCTAGTTAGTAAATTCTTATATTTCTAGTATTAAAATGTAACATAATAAATAATACACATATTTTTGCACATTCTGTTTTATATTTGTATAATTTATTTTTTTTAGCAATTTTTTCATTTTAAACTTCAGAAACAATATTTGAAAATATGAAATAATATATTAGGAATTTTATATTATTAATTTATATATTATGCCAAAATTTTCGGAACTGATTTTTGAAAAAAAATCACATTAAACGCATCAATACCGTACAATATTTTTCCGTCGTTCTGTATTTTATGATCTAAATTTTGTATTGTATGATATTATGTGTTATAGACATCCTTATTATTATTTGCAGAAAACATCTCTTATTGGGCTTAGTAGTGTAATGCCATAATATTCCTATAATACTTTTTTGACAAATTATGTTTTCTTATTGATTATTACTAATTTGGCCAATTATTTGTTGTTACTTGTAATTTTATTTCTCCCACAAATTTCTAGTTTTTTTTTTTTTGTTTTTTCTGGTAGGCCCTTAAGTCTTCCAAGTGCCCCCTCTCTCTCTCTCTCTCTCAGAGGTTAATTATAGTAATGGTCCCCGTAGTTTCACATACATTTTTTTTGGTGTCCCTAGTTTGAATTGGACCATTAAAGGTGGCAAGTGTTGAAAATGCTACACCGTTGGTCCTTTACAGGGGGGACATCATCCCAATGATGCAAACCAAATCATGCGATCAATTTGTAGTTCAGCTAAAATAAATTAGTTTTTCTAAAATCATTCTGATTAACATTAGGCATGAGATAATAACGGTCACAAATAAGGTAATAAAGAGTACTTGCAAAAAAATATAAAATAAAATAAAATATTACTTTGTCTTCAACTCCTATGAGATCAAATTAGATGGTTGGCATGCACCCTAGTAAGTAAAACTATAACAATAATAAGAATAAGTTAAATCATCACATCAAATAACAAAATAATATGATCCTTCTCATAAATATTGCACGCATGGCAAGCTATTGAAAGCAAATAGAAATCAATTTTACTACATTTATTAAGGTCAAATTCAAAATCGAAAATTACATGACAGAAATAACTAGACAGCTTGAAAAGTATACAGTTCAACATAACTCCTGTAGTAAAAATATGGTCTCCAATATGGGCAACGAGAATCGTACTTGATCCTCAATGTATCCTTTGCTCATTGATTTTTCTTTCGTCCTATTATCCAATAGTCAAATTCCAATTTTAGAATTTTCGTTTCGATTAAACATACGGAATTCTTTGTGACTATACTGGATTTGTTATTTTATCCGATGTTGCATTTTTAATTTATAGGCAAGATAAAGAATAATAAAAGTTGTGGTCAAGAGCAGAGCTATTTTTAATAATAAATATTTGCTAGTGCAACTCACAGTATCTCCTCAGCCACCCTATGTTGAATCTTGTTACAAATACTGTGGACTTTTCTATATTTTTTTCTTATTCTTGTTTATTGTACATGCATATATATAACGATAAATAATAAAATTTTGAAAAAGGATTTCAACTTCTGAATAATATCTTTACGCATAACTTCATGCTTAATTTCTTTAATTATTGTATTTCAATAAAATTATACCTCGCTTTTAAATTGAACCTCCTTGCTTATATTTCTTGGGAGCAAAAGGCGAAATTTTTTGCCTTGGGCTCTCCACACCCTGACCGTTAGTATTTGTGGAGGAGATAAGTCACGGTGATCCAACAACCTCCTAGACAGGAGACCCGATACCTGATGCCCACAAGAATCCACCCTCACAAGAGGGATGAAAATCCCACATTGCGAATGAAAATCCCACATTGCGACTATCAGAGTTCGAACCTGTGCCATTGAAAGCAGTCTGCTGCCCAAATACCAATTGAGTCACACACACGAGAGCTTCTTGCTTATATTTCTTGCTCCGCCTCGTCACGGTACCCTCCAAATGGGCAATATAATATTCCATCCTAATTTTTAAAAATCGAACAAGGTTAATTAAATTCAACGAAGATGCAATGAATGGTCATGGCTTGATCCTTGAGATAGCGACGTTAGGTTTGACTTAATTTAATGGTGCTATGGTTAGGTTGGGACTTAAAAATATATATATAATAAATAAATAAACTTAACAAACGAATAATTGCAAGGCATGTTTCTTCTTACTTAAATATGCTTGTTCTCAACCAATATGAAAGATTAGCATAATGCTTACGTGGCATATAATGATTTTGTACCCAGAGGAAATAATCAATTTTAACAAATATGGTAATTTTGTGTTGAAATGTAATTATTTACTTTATACAATATAGTAATGATATTACCTTTAATATTTTCAATTGAAATAAATATTACATTCTACATATTATAATTTTTTTATAAGAAGTGATATGATATAATATATTAATTTTTTTTAAAAAAAATTGAATACAATATTTTATTATATTGTAAAATAAAAATTACTATATATCAATATAAAATTATTATATTTTTTAAAAAAATATTGTTGGTGGTAATTATCTTCTAACAAATTGGGCACCATAATGATTGGAGGTTGAGTCATTGTCTGACTATTGGTGCTGACTAGTATATATATAGTTGCCGGAGAATTGAAATTTCACACTGTTTCTACCAAGCAGTTTTGTACTGTTTTCAAAAAAATTATTTATTTATTTTCAAAATGATTAGTAAAATAAATTTAAATAATTTATAAAGATCGTGACAATATTTTTTAAAAATTATTTAGTATTAATTTATACAAATATTATTTTGTACAAAATATGATACAAGAAATAATTGTTTTATTTTCTATCTTCAAATAAATTTTTAAATTACTTTAATTTATCACACTAATCATTTTAAAAACAAATAGAAACATTATTTTTTTTTTTTTTATGAAACAATATAAAACTACATGGTGGAAATCGTATGAAATTTCAATCAGCAGGCGGAAAGGGAATTGGAAATGGTAGGCAATATGAGAAACAAAAAAAGAGAGAGAAAATTAAAATATTAGAGAAGTGAAAAACTTGGCGTTACTAAAAATTTGTTCTATTAGCAGGAAATCGCTTCAATAAATGCTAGAATGGTTTATTGAAAATTTGGAATCTTAGTTTCAAGACTTTATTTGATATTATATGACAATTTGAATTAAAAAACTCAAACAAAATAAAATTGAATAACAAAATATATTTTTATTATTCAATTCAATCGTTTCGATTGCAACTGTGGAAAGTTTTATAAGAGCCGGGATGACTTCGATCTACTCTACTACTACTCCTAAGACTAAATTACGTCCACTCCTGTTGAAATATTTGAAGATTGTAATTTGATTAGTATTAGTTTTAGTGTAATTTTATTTTATTTGATCACATGTGATATTTAGATGAAATAATGATTTTATTTTTTTTCCTTATCTGTTTCTCATCCAATTTTTCGGACATTTTGTACAAATTTTATGTGTATTTACTGTACGTACGCTCCCTTCAAAAATTCCAAAATTATTGTCCCCATTTTGGAAACGCATACGACTGCCTTTTTTTGGTAACTATGATCGTCGGTATACCAAAAGATCATAAAGAGTCCGGCCACCATATAAGTTGTAAAAATTATTAGTCAGGATTAAAAGTTATTATCTTTGTTGCCCAAAATATCTTTTTCCCCCCACTAAAAACACATGTATATATACAAAATCATGTTTCTATCAATGGGACATCCTCACATGCCCACTACCAAAATTAAGTGGGGTTAAGATTAGGGTATAGTGCCAAATCTAGCATAATTCTAGTATTTGATCATTTGTTATTTGGACTTTTTCATTACTCAAAATATTAGAAAGATTTTTTTTTCTTATTTTAAAATATTAGAACTAGTGCTTTAAGTCATATGGAACAAAATAAGAGTTAATAGTGTTAACAACAAATCCATGATAGTCAAATCTTGCATAAGCTGGCATATATATTATCCAATTGACACAGGATAGAAATAATTGAGTAGATTAATCAAAAAATAAATAGTGAATGACACGTAATCAAAGCATTACATATAGTTGTTGACATACAAAAATTAAAGAATTGTTCCGATTGGGTCACTATAGCACTAATCCATGTGCTCATGATGTGTCACCTTTTGACTCGTTTGAAAACAAACATAACTTGGCAGGTTTAAAAAACTTCCTTAATTTCTTATTTTGACTTTAAACATTTTTCTCAAAAGATAAAAAATTTTAGAAAGATTTTCTGCAAAACCTCTTCAAAATATTGTATGTGCAAATTTTACACACAAAAAAAATAACATTATATTTTCTTGTAATCTCAACTGAGGTTTATAATTTGGTACAAAAGAATAAATTTATTGAAGAAACTGTGAAATTTTCCTAATCAGAAATCTACTTTTACATTTCTTTTGATATTTCTAGAAAATCTAAAGAAATAGAAACACAGATGTGCTGGAATGGAGTTAAAGATGTCCCACCCCCATAAAGTTTTTAAAAAAACTTACTAAATATTCTTTACAACAAACGGAACCTAAAAATTTCTCAACGAGAAATCGAATAGAATAAGAGAACCGAATGCATACAGGATGGAAAATCTGTTCTGAGCAGAATACTTACTACCAGATTCATAACAACAACAAAGAAAGAAACAAAAAAAAAAGCCTGCTTTTCCTTCATCATTCAAGAATAATTCATGGAAATTTTATTCATTTTCCAAAATAGACGATGAACCGGCGCTTATGGAACAAGGAGTATTTTGCCGATATGCGTGCTGGTTTCCATAAGACGGTGAGCCTCCGCTGCTTCAGATAGAGGAAACTGCTTATATATGATGGGTTTCACCTTGCCAGCTTCGATAGCGGGCCACACATTCTTCTCAACTTCACTCACAATCTCAGCCTTGTTTTCCAAACTTCGGTTTCTCAACCCAGCCGCTGCATAACGAAAAAAAATGCAGAACATCTCAAAATGCACATTCAATATCAAAAAACTGGGAACGAGCAACTACAGCTTCCGTAGGTTGCCTAGTACACAACTCCATATGAGAGTTGTGTGTAAATCAAAGTGTTTCATGCAGTTCATATAGCATATTCCGATGTGAGAAAAAATACAGAAAAAAAAAATTCACTTCGGGGAGAAAAACACACAACATCCCACTGCCGCATCATTCTGCTAAATATTTTCCGTACAGAAAGTAATTTCCTCAGGAAAAAGAAACTTCACGGACTTGTATTACAATTTTAAATCAAATTGACCCCTCCACATATATCAAAAGCTGAAATACATACCTTGCACGGTCAGGCGCCTGCTGGACATAATAGCAAGATTTGCTTGTGTCACCGGACCGCCCATAAAACCAATGATAAAGAGCCTCCCATCAATGTTTAGGCTTTCAAGGTTACGCTGGAAGTAGGGCCCTCCAACGCTATCCAGTATAACATCAACACCTGTGCACAATATCACTTTCAGGCTTTTCTTTTTCTTTTCTTTTCCATTTTTTTCCTCAAAAAATCAGGTCAAATGTTTTAGATTAAACAGATACACTATGAGATAGGAACATATAAATTTATGTTTTAAATTTGGAAAATAATTAACAAGAACAACTTTCTAAGTAAGGCGAGTCAAAATCAAGAGAATACTACTGATAGTATAAATGCATGTTCAGTCGTGCTTTGTAAATCTTTGCATTTTGTTCTTTTCTGTTTCCACAGGAGGCTTCAGACCAAAGGCTGAAATGTTTCCTATTTCATTTGGATTTCCGAAACCCAAAGGTTCCAAGGAAATTCTCCAAAACTGTTTCGGTAACCACTTTCCATCGAAGTAATTAACAGTGTCTCTGTTCCAGAAACAGAAAAATGGTTTCCAAAACTGCAAACCCTACGAAACCTACCTTTCCCTTGTGTTTCCTCCTTTACACGTGCAACAAAATCTTCAGTCTTGTAGTTAATGCACACATCAGCTCCGAGCTCCTTGCAAGCAGCTAATTTTTCCTCACTCCCTGATGAACAGAATGGCAATGTCTTAAGAACATCAAAACAATGTCACAGCACATACCTGCAAGTACCATCTAAGAAAAGCTATCAAACCTGCTGTGACAAACACTTTAATTCCTCTATATTTGGCGATTTGGATTGCAAATGTACCGATGCCACTAGAGGCCCCATGAATCTGTGAAGATAACAAGTACAATCGCTTCAACGGAACCATCAAATTTGCATAGACACTAAAGTTTCATACTTAAGAAGAGTGAAGTGAATATGTAAACATGGAGTTTAATACAAGATGAACATTTTTATATTTCCAAATGCCAAGTCTTCCAGATGTCGATAATTAGTGTCTTTAATTGTGCCACGTAAAGATTTTATTCTTTTGTTTTCTATATTCTACCAGATCACAAAACTCAAAATCAGACTATAAATATAGAAATTAACCAAAAAGTACTGTCACAACTTGTAGCACCTAAATGCTCTGAACCTCAAATTCAGCTCAACATAATCTTCTTGATTCTTATAATATAAAGCACTAAGTGGTACTTGACAATGCTTACAGAAAAGATATATCGACAAAACTTACCAGAAAAGTTTCTCCTGCTGATAGTCGGCTCGTCATGAAGACGGTAGACCAAACGGTGCATGCCACCTCAGGGAAACTAGCAGCGTCTACGACAGAAACACCCTCTGGAACAGGAAGAACTTGTCCAGCTGGCACAGCCACTTTTTCAGCATGCCCTCCTCCACTTAGAAGAGCGCAGACCTGTCAAAGGGGAAAAGCATTGGTTAGGTAACACTGGAGATTCAACAGCGCTCCATGCCACTTCATGCCAGATGTTTACTTATAATTCACTCTGACATCAATATTCTTTGATTAAATTGGTGGGACCGTATCTTAATTTGAGAAGAAACGCGACTTATGTGTCAAAACATGGAAGAAGATGTGCTGAAAACTGAATTACTATCAAACAACTGAAATGTACCCTTTAACCACCATTTAGTCCCAAAAGAGCAGCATGATTACTACCAACGCAACATAATAGGTAGTATTTCTGTACAGCAATGATGAATATTTGAAAAGAATCAGCGACCATCAAGGGCAAGCAAAAACATAGTTAATGTTTTTTCCTGTTCAGCAAGACAGAGAAATAAGTTCTGTTTTTTCCGAACACACAATCCCCCTCAACGGCCGCCACTTTCAGGTACATCTCCCTATAGAAGCAAATTCATTGCAGGTTCATGGTGACTACAACAGAGTAAAATCCTTAAGAAAAAGGAAAAAGTTAGGACACGATTCAACGAACTACGAAGGAGTGAAAAACACTACAATGTTTCAAAAAGAAGTGGGTTTTATCCTAAAAAGTGAATTATGACAGCAAAGAGAGCAAACTTGAGATGAACGCGATAAAGCTCAAGATCAAATGATCACCATTTATCCATCAAAAATAACATTTTCTATATTAGAAATAAAAGATGAAACCTTTTTCACAGGGACAGCCAAAAAACAGTTACCTTTGCTAACCAAATTACTATATCTAAATCAAGCAAGCGAAAAACAGTGATTAAAACACATTCTCAACAGCAAAATGAAGAAAATTTGTTTAGACCTACACTATCAAACCACCACCTCTCAGATCAGATATTATATACAGCAGTGATTTCAAAGTCAGAAACATTTTCTTTTCAATACTTGAGTTCAGTAACGCCCAAGACTCCACTTCTCTAAATCAAACAAACGAAATATTGAGATTCCAATACATTCTCAAGCAATAAAATGGAGAAAAGAACAACTACCGATTCCAAAAAATGGAGAAATCACAATATACATACATACATATATATATATACACTTTTGTACTTGTAAGATAGAACCAAACGAAACAAGTTGATTATCCACAACAGATTATATACACAAATTAGCAAAAATTGATATACCCTATCACCGATTTTCCAGCGGGTGACGGTGGGGCCGAGAGCGTGGACGGTTCCGGAACATTCGAGACCCGGGTAGGGGCTGGCCCCTGGCGGTGGAGGGTACAGCCCTTTTCTCTGGACGGTATCGGCCCTGTTGAGGGCTGTGGCTGAGACCTTGATTAGGACCTCGTTGTCTCCCATTTGTGGGTCATCCACCTCTTGTACCTGCACCACCTCTGGGCCGCCCGGGGTTGTTATCACTAACGCCTTCATCGCCGCCGCTGCTGGCGGTCGGAGATGGAGCCTCCGCGGGGTTGGGGTTGGGGTTGGGGTTGAGTCACTCTTGTCGCTACTGATGATGAGAAATTGGTATAATGCATGGCAGAGGGTACATAATAAATTAATATTTATTAAATAAATAAGTCCGATTAATTTGCCTTGTTATGTAAAAGAAAAATGCCTTTCTTCATTAATAAATTATGATATATTTAGACGGAATATATATATATATATATATTTAAAAATTAAATATAATAATTTAGTATAATAAAAATTTTAAATTTATTTTTATTTTATATTAAAAATATAAATTTGATATTTTTGTTGTATTCAAATATTAAATTATTATATTTAAAAAAAATTTAAAATACATGTTCGATCAAAATATGTAATAATTTGTAGAGATTGGGATAAATATTTAAAAACAAATACATGTAGACACTAAAATTATCTACTTGCGAGCTGTGTATAGGTAGTAACAGGGGTGAGCATCGGTTCGGTTCGGGAATTTTCTGAACCGAAAACTGATTCCCGAAATTCCCGAACTCATAGTAAAGCGGTACCGTTCCCAAACCGAATTGTGTAAAAAATAGAACTGATCCCGAAACCGATTTTGGGAACTTCCTGATCCCGAAACCGAAAATCCGAAAATTTAAGCTAAAAATAAGTTCCAAAATTTTTAAAGAAAAATAGCATTGCCTATTCTAAAACATATAGATGCACCATTAAAATTTAAAACTTCACTAAGTAGTCTAATATATAAAAACAACCCAACAAAATAATACAATCTTACAAAATAATACGACCTTACAAAATACACAAGTTTAACAACCCAACAAAACAATCAAATTCGGAAATTTTGGGAATTTCGGAATTTTTTTGGGAATTTCGGGAAATTTTGGGAAATTCGGGAAATCCAAAAATTTTAAGTTTGATTCCCGATCCCGAACCAAAAATCCTCGGATACCAGAAAATTTAGAAATTAAAATCCCGATCCCGAACGTAATCATTTTTTCGGGAAATTTGTTTCGGTATTTTGGTTCGAGTTTCGGGAATCCCAAATCTTTGCTCACCCCTAGGTGGTAAAATTTTAAGTTGTTGTATGGTTCAATTTAATTATTAATGATTAATGGGTTGGGCCGAGTCCAACGAGCCAGCTAAAGGAGCCCGAATAATTCAGACTCGGCTTATTTTAGAAGTTGGAACATGAGGTTTTCAACATGAAGCGAGTCAAGCATGTGCAAACCTTCTAGGGCTCTTCAAATTCCGAGTTGAGCCAGAGCGAGCCTAATGAATAAGTAAGTTGAGCCAAAACGAATCATGACTCAATCTGGTTCCATTTGCATCCCCCGAATACAAGTTTAACTTGGAACGGATTGTTGCATTATTACATTAAATTTCACACCTACCTATAAGTGTGATTTCACGTTTTTTTT
>MKEJ01032740.1:0-11090 GCA_001753735.1 Embelia ribes
CATATAAGAAAGCAATATTTATATATACAAAAATAATTTTAAAAAAATAATGGCATATCAAATATGTCGATATTCATACAGAACTCATATTTATTTTAATGCTCTAAATCTGCATGTACCTCATAGCCTCCGCAATTCACCGAATAATGTCTCGAGCTTAAACCTAAAACCCCTTTTCTTGCTCCTCCAATTCAGTCTATCTCTGCCACTTGAAACACGTTGATCCTATACACATAAATGAAGTACAACCCGTAAGGAAAATATTTCCTAATTTTATTTCATCAAACTCGATTGATACAAAAATCGAGAAAATGTAATTGATAAAACGAAATGATAAAACCTACATCAACGTGTAGCCAACGCGATGGTGAGTAGAAAGTATATAGGCCTTAAGCCCAAATGATCGACGAAAGTAGATGAAATCGAGGCAAAACTGAAACCAAAATCCTCTTAAAAGCCCCCCTTGATTTGATTTAGCAACAAGCCTCTGATCGTAGTAAATATGAGGAACAAAGTATATTAATTTGTTTCAATGTACACGAAAGACAGAGAAACCAAGATCTCGCAAACGAAAAAGAGAAAAGTCGATACTTATCTAAATACATTACCTCCGCAACAAGAATTCTAAATATCCACTTATTTTTCATAACTGAAGACCCGAGCTAGATGGATTATAAAGTTTAGGTTTAAACTTAAATCGCACCACCTCTCCCGACCTCTTTCTCTGGTTTAGAATAAAATGAAGAAAAATGGGCCAACTGAGATAAATAAAGCAACTGGGCCCACTTTTGTTTGTTGGATGCCAGCAACCCTAGGTTGGTATACCGGCATACATGGGTATGCCGGCACCCCTTCTTGGTGTGTTGGTTATCGGAGAAAATAATGATCATTTTGAGCTTTGGGTGTAACAACACACTTAGCTGGTGTGCTAGCACACCACTCTCTATGACAACTTCAACATAATCACTCTTGTACTCCTCAAGGCTATTTCCACTCGAGACACTCCTCCGCAACTACTTTTTTTTAACAAATCCAATCACTTCACTTTATGCATATTAAATCATATAATATGCAATATAATGCAACAAAAGCTACGCTACAATAACAATGAATACAATTCCACAACATTTAACTGTGTATTACCACCACGAACACCACGAATGAAATAAATAATCATACACCACGAATGAAATAAATAATCATACTTTAACAAGTATAATACTATCATTTTATTAAAACAAAAAATTCTTACATAATTTTTAGGGTGTTATAAAGGCATTGGAAGAGATATGATCATTCAAATAGTAATTAAAAAAATAAAATAAATCTCCCTTATATATATATATATATTTGTGTGTTATTTAAATTAAAAATAATGCTTGAATATAATTTTGAAGTTTTAAAGAGTTGGTACATTTATTTGATTTTTTTATTACTATTATTATTATTTTTTTGGTAGAATTTGTGAAGAAATATGGTCGAAATATAAACTACCAGTCAAGTGTTGACAGTTAAAAACGAGTGTCTGCGGTGGATTTATCCTCGATGGTGAATTGTCAATCTATCAACAGAGGTGTTTTCAATTTCCTTTCTGTCTGTGTTATTTTTTTTCCCGCGAATGCAACGTGTAATTTTGTTAATCATCATCATCTTCTTCTTCTTCTTCTTCTTCTTGTTCTTTTTCTTCCTTCTCCTCCTCCCTCAATACTTTTCTCCCAATTCTCTCCATCTTCACCACATAGAAATCGTAATCCTTCGTAAAAAGGGTGTTAAGTAGGAAACTTTTGTTGGTACTAGCTTGCCTAGGATACTCCATTATATCTATAAACTGGGAGCTGAAAAAGTGATCAAAGGGTGGGTTACCTGGTGCTTTCAAGAAAAAATCATCCAATCCTTGAATTTAAAAAGCAACAAAGATTAAATGATTTTGGAATATGTAGAGTCTTTGCTAAAAAGGGTATTTATGGCTTATTGAATGTCTCTTACTAAAATATTTTGACATGCGAAATTATCTTTCAAGGAGAAACAATATTGAAACAGGAAGAACACTGAGTAGGCGTTGCTTCACTTCATCAGCCAAGGATGTACTATCATGAACGTTTGAAAGTTTGGACTTGGAATGATGTACTGGTTAGTTGCCCGACTACTTACCCATTTAATGATGATCTAAAAGTGTTTGAGGGTATCAATGGTGCTGCTATTGATGATCCACCTAAGGGTCCTAGTGAGATACATCCCAAGTGAAGAAAAAAGATGCAACCCATCATATGAGATAATTATCATATTTATGCTTGTCTTAGGAGATAAAAATGTACTTTAATGACTAATATTTTTAATAAAGTATAATCATAATGGCTAAGATTGGTAAAAATTATACTTTCCGTATTTGTGAAGAATATGTATTTAAATTCTCAAATTTAATCGTATTTAATTTTTAAAGTGTTTATTAAATACAGTTTAGAAAGTCACTTCCGGGTGAATAAAGAGATTAAACAGGTTAAAGCCAAGCCCAATATGCTTATCCAAAATGATTAAAGGGTAAAGAAATAAAGCCCAAAAGAGGAAATTACTTAAAGATCAAAGAAAAAAAATAAAAAAGAAAGAAAGAAATTCGCCCTAAAAAAGTACTTGATTGTATTTTAGACATCACTTTTGCTACAGAATTCGGATTTGGACGATAGTGATAGTTTCGGAAAGCTGATTATATCTCATATATTGTATTCTCCATTCCAAAACAACTATGTTCAAAATCAAATCATAATGAAAGGGCAACACAACAAATAACAAATTAATCATGCAAACCAAATCCTGAGAAAACAGCAGAGCAACATAGCATAGCACGACAAAACATTTGTAGCCGTTGGTGGTTGCGACATCTATCTCGGCCGCTAGTGCTTCTTGGGCTTTGCCATCCTCTATTGTAATTGTGTTATCAAAGCATTTATTATTTTATTTCTAAATCTCATTTGGATCTAAATCTCACTTTGTAGAAATCATTTGTTATACAAAATAAAAAATGGTGACCCCATACGTTTTTAAAAAATAGATCAAAACTACAAAAATTGTTAGTTGTTGGATATGTCCGACATAAATGGGAAATCCATATCGCCTTTAGATGATAGAGATGGGATTTCAAATTTTAATTATTGCATGTAGTTTATATGAACAAGAAACTATGAAATAGCCTCTTAAATATTAAAGTTTGGTAATGCTCGTGATTTATAAAATTGTTTCTCAAATCTATTTTTAGAAATTTATTATAAAAGTAGATGTAATTTTGATGCTTAGTAAATAAATTTAAAATTTGCTTTGAAAAGTAGTATATTATTTGGTAAAGGACAAAACCCAAATTTCCAGATTGGGGGTGAGGTCAACCTAATCTATATAGGTGGTTGGTATATTTTTTTTCTCTTTGTAGAGCTTATGTTAAAAATTAGTAAAAATTCAAAATTTATACATAATTACTGTAGAAATTTCCAAAGCAGGAGGAATCGCTTCCTTCTCTTGTATCCCTTTGTCTCCACCATTACATTTGACTAGTCTACATAACACACGCGATGTATATGAGATACTTGTTACAAATTAATAAAAAATAATAATTTTTATAATTGAGAAATTTCTAACCGGTGCCAATTTTGAAAAAAAATGAAGCGCTATCGATTTGTTTGGGTAAGGGATCTGGGGTAGAAGTTTGATAATTTTTATAGAAGAAATCAATCAATTATACTCATTGTTAGAGGAAATGGTGACTATAGGGGGAAGTCAAACTGAGGTGGGATGGTGTTGATAGTTTTCCAAGATTTGGCAAAATTATATTTTATCCTTAAAAATATGTAAATTTACCAAAAGTTTGTGGGTACTTTTAGAAATGGTTAAAGTGGACCCAGCCTCAATAATCTACGAGGCAAGCGGCTTTATAATATAAAGATAAAGTAAAATTTTCATCACAAAAGACAAAATTGGACAGGTGTTGTAAACATATAATTAATTTGAGCTTATTACTATAACTCGGGATTGAAAAAGCAGAACCTAACTTGTTCATAAAATGCTCATAAAAAAAATGGAGTTTTAAAACATACTATGTTTTAAGATTTTACCAAAAATGACAGACACCAACTTAAAAAAAAAAAAAATAATAAAATAAAAAAATAAAAATAAAATAATAATAATAATAATAAATAAAATTTGAAACCGCACTCAAATAGCAATCCCAGACTAGGATTGAGGATTGACATAGATGTGATTTAGCAATTTAAGTTAGACTTTGCTATCTGAGACCATTCTTATGTTCATAACTATCATTACTATAGCAATAACCCATTCTATAATAGTCTTAAACTATGCTTATCAAAGAAAAGTCCAAAATTATGGACGAGTATGGTACAACTCTTCATCAATGAACGGCATTGCAACTGGGAATATTTATATAATTAAGAATACAGATCACCTTGATTATTCGTTTGCAGCTACATGCTTTTTTGTAATCCAACTTGTAGAAACATAAAAGTCAATATTTTTGTTGGGCAGATCAGAGAAAGCGAGTGAGAAACGGCAATAGAGGCGGTTAGCCGCATAATGTCACTATTGACTTTTTTCCAAACTCAATTGTTTATTTAAAATTATAGCAAACTGTTTAAGCTCGTCTTACTTAATATTTTTAAAAATTTCTTCTTATTTAGTATAATAAAAAATGATTGGATATTTTTTTTTATTTTAATGATTTATATATCTATCACAATTTAACTTTAGATCGTTTCTACTTGAACAGTTGATTGAAAAAATGATCCGTTACTTTTCTAGTTCAATACAAAATTCGAGTTCCAAAATATTGGCATTTAGAAACAATTAATGACTACCAAAATTTTAAATAATAATAATAATATTAATAAAGTATTGGCATTTGTAACTTATATGTATTGGAATTCAAAATGATATAATAACTATGTGTGACATTTTGTTATGTTTGGCAAGTATTGTGTAATAGTTGGTAAATAGTTCATGTCCGAGGATTCCGAATTATGTGGCATGACACACACATACTCTCTCTCTCCTCTCTCTTTTATGCATATAAAATGAGCAAAAAAAAAGAGAAATAATGGTAAACATATATCATGCAGAAGTGGACATGTGACATTTTATAAAACTGTTCACCGCTACACAAATTTGTCAACAGATTTAGTTAGCCAGTCGATAGGTTTAGGACTATCGATAGTATATTTCTGCCTATTGATAGATTGATGCGAGGCATCTCCACTGTGGATAGTATCTCTAGCAATTGTCGATTGTCAATTTGAAACTTTCATAGCATTATACTGTCAAGTCAAATTGTCATCACAGGTTAGCTACATTTAGAATTTACAGTGAATAGAATTGGGTTGAAAATATTATGATTTATGAGTTGGAAATGCTAAGCGAGCTGCCATCATCAGGGTATAACAAGTGCTTGTCTTGAATTCCAAGAGACAAAAAAAAGAACACTAATCCAAATTCTTCCTATTTGTCATTTAAATATGGTGTTGTCGTTAGTCAATATAATGACCATAAAAGTAGACTTTATAAGATTTAATGGAAAACCTTCCTTAGCTCTTACTTTCTCATATTCCCTGAAATTTACTTGTTTATTTCACTTCAGTCCCTCCAAATAAAAGAAGGTACAAATCAACCTGTAATTTTCCCAAATCAACACAAATATGTCAAAACTTCAATGAAAATATGCTTTTCACCCACGTAATTCTGAAACCTATGTTTTACCCCTCCGTTGAGCTCAAGAAAGCTCTCCCTCTCGTGATCCCGAAGGATTTGATTATTCCATAAAAATTATTTCTAGTAGAGGCTTAGAGCTACGATGACCTAATATTCACTTGCATGGGCTTCTATCTCCGTGCCGCAAATCTCGTGAGTACAAATCAGAATTTTAAATATAGGCCGTTACCATTATGTAATGCTATTACATAACAATTTTGGGAGTCGCCGAAACCGCTACGGACTGTTACGGATGTGAGAATAAAATTCACAGCCGTTACAGCTGTTACGTTCACTATATCAGCCGTTACGGCCATTAAGGTCATTACAAAAGTCAAATAAAAAATTTAAAAAACGAAACAATTATATTTTAGGAATTAAACATAGAAAATTTATCATATCAATACAAAAATGATTAATAAAATAATTCATAAGAGGGGAAAAAAAATGAGTGGTCAAAAAGTAAGTAATCTCATAAATAAAAGTTAGTTCTCCTATGCTAAAAAGAAATTTCTACAAAAATATTAAGAAAAATATATTTAAAACATTAAAATATTAAGAAATACATTTTTGTTTTTATAGATTATTAAGAAATTTTAATATGAAAGTAATAAAAAGTATACGAAACTATTAAGAATATAATTCTATGGTATAAATAATGTGTGCTATTAAAATTTAGATGAGTCGAAGTTGAAAAAGATTCGCAGCTCCACTTTCTGCAATCGTTATATTACAGCTATTACATCCCAAAATCATTACGCTGCCACCGTTACCGTTACAATAGCCGCTACTGTTATTTAAAACCTTAGTACAAATCAACCAGTACCCGCTCTTCACGTCTCACTAATGGCAGCAGTTTCTTACTATATTTCTCACCAACTACTTATTGTGGGAGCTCAAATTGTGTTTTATCTCCAAGGAAAATGGTTGCTCTTCTATGTCAATATTGCTAATCTTTACTTGTTGGGCACCCTACTACTCTCATATCCCAATTTAGAACCAACACCAAATCCCCATAATGCAATTTGGTCTTAACAAGACAATCATTTTGTTCACTATGATTTCTTCTTTGTCTGGAAACATACTAGCTCGTATAATCTCTGATAGAATAGTCCTTTTACTTAATTTGAAGAGACCTTCGTTGCTTGCAACTAAGCAAGAGTCCTCCAAATCAAATTGGAATTGGCCACCATCCAAAAGAATAACCTCGCTTAAGGAGGTCCGAGAATTGTGTGACCTTCCTATCTCAGCTAATCCAATGATCACTCAATCCAAGCTCAAAGAAAAAATTTGTGCGCTAGCCTTGGTCTGGATTATGACGTGGTTGCCACCTCTCTTACAAGAAATTCTAATAGCAAACAAGGACTAGGTCTACCACAACTTTCTAATCAAGGAGTTAATCTCACCCGACAACACACATTTTTTTATATAAAAAATCCCTCAGTGGTCCAATAAGTTTAGCAAATCTATTTCTAGTTCTCAGACACATGTGGGTTTCTTCTCCCATAAAGATAACGACTCTCAAAGAAGTTTCTCTTACCATAGAGGAGGATGCTGAAGCGGCAGGGGATATGGCCATTGTGGTGGCGGTTGCACTCAAAACCCCATCTCATCGGTACTTCTTTGTTCACAATTGTTACTCAACCTACATTGGTCACACATGTGATTGAAGCACAATATGTTGATGATGAATTGGATACCTATTGAGTTTGTGTCTTTAGTGATCATGGTCTTGATAGATGGACTCTTTTTGAATATGGAGGTTTGCGATTTCAAAATCACTATTCGTACCTATTTCTATTCATGATGAGAGGCGGTGCACCCAGGTGGCACCAAGATATATCATGATATTGCACGTCATTTCTAATGGCCTGGTATGAAGAAGGACATTGCAGAATTCGTAGTATGGTGCCTTACTTGTCAGCAAGTAAAGGCTAAACATAAGCATCCATGTAGGTTCTTCGTCCATTACCCATTCCCAAGTGGAAGTGTGAATGGATAATAATGGATTTCATGGTTGGTTTTTCGAGGTAGAGGTGGGAAAACTTTCTCCACATTATATCGGTCCTTTTCTAATTCCCGAAGCAGTCGGAGAAGTGTCCTATCGATTTGCTTTGCCACCACAACTTGCAAAGGTTCATCCAGTCTTTCACATTTCTATGCTTCGAAAGTACTTGTGAGATTCATCTCACATGATTGACTTCGATGACTTGTATTTTGATGAAGATGTTTCATATGTAGTTCGACTAAAATATATATTGGATTCAAAAGAACAAACTCTTCGGCGACATTCCATTAGATGGGTAAAAATATTATGGAAACATCACAATAGCCAATAGGCTACTTCGGAATGCGATGTGGAGATTTGAGCGAAGTATTCATACTTATTGGTTGATTCCAGTACGTTTTAACTTATTCGTTGTATATACGAATTTCGAGGATGAAATTTCCTAATATGGGGAGGATGTAACGTCTCGAAAATTCATATAAATTTTTTACGAAAATAAATTTTTATATTTATGTTTTTATGAGTTAATTGTGTTAATTGTGGTATTTTGTGGCATTAATGGTCATGGATTAACTTTCAAGTGCATAAGGTGAAGTTAGAAGTTGAGAAACATAGTTCCATGCCTTTTAAAAAATTTCAGCTTTTCAAAATTATTGAGCTGCACATTTGAAAGGTACCATTTCTGTCATTCGAATGGCACTACTGTTTGAACGGTTCCTATTTGCCATTCTAACGATTGTTTTACGTGGGGCCCATAACCTTTTGTTACATTTCTAAGCTACATAGGCCAAATTTCTCCACTTTTTCCTTCTTCATCCTGCTACTCAATGAGAGAGGGAGTGGTGTGAGGTTTTAAAATTCTCTTTAATTTCGGGATGAAATTATCTAGCTCAAGTTATCGTACATGCAATATTTTTGCATATTCGGAGTTAACATCACAAGGCTTATCTTTTGATGTTAGTTTCGTCTTCTTGTTTGTTCATTAATAATACCTCAATTTCCATGTCAATCGGATTTGTTAAATGAAATTTATACAAATTCTTTCTTACTTCTCTTAGACCATTTTTACGTATAGGTTTTTGTTGATACGAGTAGTATAATCAGATCAAATCAAGGGGTCAATAAGAGGTTTTTTAGGGCAAATTATTGTGTATTCTTTTGGTAGCCTTCTCATGGTTTCATAAGGTATGGTAAACTATGAACATTAATATAAATTGATATTATGGGTGTGTATTGACATGTGTAACATGTCTTTGGTTTCGTATTTGGGTTTCATGGATATTTTGTCAATTAATTGTATGTTAAATTCCTTTTCGTGGCATATTATACTCATTGATAATATCGTAGCATATATTGTAGCAGATGTTGTGACATAAATCATTCTCATGGCATATCACATTTTGTAATGTTCCCGAAATTCCGGATACATATTTTTTCATTTATAATAAAATTATAGAAGCATATAATGTTGTTGTTGCAATATTGTAGACAGAAGTATATAAAGTGTATGAAGTCTATAAGAGCTATAGCAGTATAACCGAGGAAGAATATGAAGTTATTATATCATATAGAAATATGGAAGTAAGAAGAAATATTGCATTAATTTAGAACGTATCATGAGGTTAAAGTTTATCATTGTTTTGATATTAAAACGAGGTGCTGAAACCTTACGGAAATTTGTACAAATGTGGAAGTATTTTATTATGACTTTAGGATATGTATTTTAAGTGATTAAAATGAGTGGAATGGAGTTTGAAGTTAAAGAGTGAAGTTTGGAGATGATTAGTACATTTTCTTAGTTTTTGAATTAAGCTTTGTCAGTGGCGAGGGACTGTTAGAACAATATGGTCAGGACAGAAAAGAAGGCTTAAAATCAAATTTTAGGCAGTCGGAAGGGGCTTATTTATCACAGCAAAATAGAGGAGAGAGAAAGGAGTGAAGCCACCAAAACCCTAGACATTTAGGAGCTCGTTTGATCTAGCTCCCGAGACCCAATCTCAAATCCAATGATAGATTCTCTCCTCTTGACATATAAATCATTTTGAGGTAAGCTACAACTTCCATCTTGCTCGTTGATCACACCTAGATTTCCATGCCTAGTTGGCACATGAAATTAAAATTGATTGTCTTTGTATATATGATTTGTAGACCATATTTGATGTAGGTTTGAGGTGATTCGAACACATTTGATATATCAAATCAAAGGGGAAGAAGAAGAAAATTTTAGGGGTTTCCAAAGATTAGCTCCTAGAAGTTAATTGACGACGTTTTAGGTATGAGTAGTCTATAGAATAATAAGATATGTACGAGTTTATATTTATACCTTAAGTATAAATTTTATGAAGTTAAGGTTTGAAGTCGTATGAAATTAATTAAAGCTATAAGAAGTTAATTGAAGTTGTTTGAATTTGATTTGTAGTTGTATGAAGTTATTTGAGGATGAATGGTAGTTTTATGAAGTATGAAATATAGTAGGAAGTAAAGTCAAGACGATTGAATTAGTTGTTTGAAGTAATGTGTAAAGTATCAATTATGAAGTAAATTAGAAATGTATGATTTATCGTTTGAAGCTGATATTATGAAACATGAAGTATGAATTGAAATGGCATGAATTATTTAGTGTCGAAGTGGCATATACATGATTTGAAGCAAATGATATTTTCGTCGTACATGAAGTTAAATTTGATTTGTTTGAAGCGTTCGAAGTTTGAAAATAAAATTTTCAAAAGAAGTAAAGGAGGAAGAAAAATGAAGTATTTATAAAGGAGCGATGCTCAATTTCAATTAGTGAGGACGAAGCTTCACTAACTTACGAAGTAATTAAAGAAAGCTAGGAGATGGCTCGGCGCCTTGCCGTGAAAATCGGCAACTAATTTCCTGTAAACATTCTACGAAGGGAGTGATTTGCAGAGGGTTCATGAAAAAAACCTCATGGTCAAATTTCCCGTAAACATCCTACGAAGGGGGTGCTTTGCGGAGGGTTCACGAAGAACCTATTCTTGAATGAAGGGAGTTTAGATAGTAGCCCCAATTTATTTTATTTTGAAGTTGAAGTATACAAGTCAAAGTTAAAGTCTTAAGCATTGCATTCATACATACATGTGGCATATTTACACCTTTGGCATTGAATATCATCACATTTATCGTATTATTACGTAGACTAAGTCGTGCATTTTTCTCTTTTTTCTATATTGTATCATAATGTTATTGTAGATGCAGATGATAGCCAGGGGCATCATTGAGATACTGTCGCGCCCCCGGATCCCAAGCGCCCCCGGATCCCAAGAACCCGGAACCCGGAGTTGCGAGTATGTTACCCAACACCAAACTCATAACCAAT